>MU227994.1:2427826-2443231 GCA_018584345.1 Thuja plicata | reverse complement strand
TAGCATGTTACTGGTGGTTTTTCCCATATTGGGTTTCCATGTTAAATACTTGTGTCAACTTGTGTGAATGCTTATGGTTTGTTTTACTATTATGTTTCTACAAGATAATTACATTATACAGTAAACTACATGATTAAAGTTGTTGACATATGCTACTGCTACCGCGTAGATCTGAAATACAGAAAGTTTTATTTCCTGCATCTAGACCTGAGGATAACTTATTCACCCCTCCCCTCTTAGTTATTCTAAATTCATTCTAACAATTGGTATCAGAGCTTTGGTCTCCTCAAAATAGTTTGAAGGTACTTGGAGTGAAAAGATCAAGATGTATAAGAAGGAGGTTTCGAAGCTGAATAAACATAATTTCCCTGCATGGCAGAGTTTGATGAAACTACATCTGGCTGGTATTGGAGATGATGCTAAGTGACTTATTGAAAATGACTATGTATCACCTACTACTCCTCTCACAGCTGCACACCTAAGAGAAAAATAAGAGCACAATCAAGCAATGTTGGAGATTGCATCCTCATTGAGCTATTTAGAGTTTGATGATATAAAGAGCTGCACAAATGCAAAGCAGATGTGGGATAAACTTGCAAATGTCTATGGTGGAGACACAAATGTGCTGAGAGCTAAATCAAAAAGTCTAAGAGGTAAGTTTGATGATATGAAAATGCAAGAAGGTGAAAATGTTAATCAGTATTATGGTAGAGTAAAAGAAGTTGTAAATTCCATTAGAGGAGCTAATGGAACAATAGATGAGAACACTATTATGAGAAAGGTACTAAGAAATTTACTTCCTGTATATGCTATTAGAGTTTTTGCAATTCAAGAACTGAGATGTACTCCTAACAATAATCTGAATCTAGAAAATCTGATAGGTAGACTCACTGCATTTGAAATGTCAAATTATGATAACTACGATCCACAAGGTATTGATTGTGCTTTTAGATATCAATTGGTCCTCAATAAATCTAATAAATTAAAGAAACCTGTGAACAGTCATAGTGACACTACTAATGATGATCTTGAATAATTTGAAGCACTTATGGAAAAAAGGTTGTCCAGAGGAAAAGGAAAATACAGAGGTAAACTTCCTATCATTTGTTTTTCATGAAATAAAGTTGGTCATATAGCTGCTAGATGTCCTGATAAGAATGAAAAAGATGAAAGAAAGGACAACAAATACAAGGAATACAAAGATAGAAAGGATGAACAAGACTTCAGGAAATATAAGGATTACAAAGACAAAGGTAAGAAATCTTGTTATATTGCTGAAGAAACTTGTGACAATGATACTGACAATTCTAATGACAATGATATAGAAGTTGTGTATGTTGCAATGAAAGAAGATTCTGATGATGATGAGAAAACTGCATTAATTTCTTATAAAAGTAAAGGTGATCATTAGATCATTGATAGTGGTTTTTCCCATCATATGACTAGTGAGAGGGATAAGTTTGAAACCCTAAACCAATGCAAAGGAGGATATGTAAAATTTGGTAATGATGCACCTTGTCTTATCAAAGGTAAAAGATTGATTAAATTGACTAACAAAATCAGATGTGATAATGTGTATTGGGTTGATGATCTTAATTAAAATTTGTTGAGTGTTGCACAACTAAACACTTCTGGTTATAGAGTTGAGTTCCATCATAGAAAAGAAAATATCTATGACTCTATTGGAGAACCAGTTGGAAGTGGTGATTAGACTAAAGGTAATTTGTTCTATCTGGATTTATCTGAAAAAACATGTTTGTTTGCACAGTACAATGATGTTTGGTTATGGCATAAGAGGTTGTGTCATGTGAACTTTGATAACTTGGTAAGCATAAGTAAATTGAAAAGGGTTAGAGGGCTAACTAAGTTAAAGAAACCTAAGAATGCAATGTGCAAACAATGTCAACTAGGAAAGATGACTAAGTCTAGTTTCAAGAGTAAAACACATATTTCAAAGGAAATTTAGGAATTAGTCCATACTGATCTCTGTGGTCCCATTGGAGAAAGAAGTTTCTATGGTGCTAGATACTTTATTCTATTTTTTGATGATTATTCAAGGATGATGACTGTAATGTTTCTCAAGGAAAAATCTGATGTATTCCAGTTATTTAAATGGTACTTAGCTAAAGTTAAAAAGGAAATAGGAAATTTTTTGAAATTCTTAAGATCTGATAGAGGTGAAGAGTTTATTTCTAATGATTTCAACAAGTTCTACAATGACTGAGGCATAAAGAGACAGATGTCCACACCCAGGGCTCCTCCACAAAATGGTATTGCTGAACGCAGGAACAAATCTATCATGGATTGTGCAAGAACACTAATGATGGAGAAGAATGTTGCACAAAAATAATAGAAAGAAGCTATAAGTACTATAGTCTATACCCTTAATAGAGTACAAGTCAAGAAAGGTACAAATGCTACACCTTATGAACTTTGGTATGGTTATGCACCTAGTGTAAAGTACTTTAAAGTATTTGGAAGCAAATGTTTTATACTGAAGGACAATAGAAATGGAAAACTTGATGCTAAAGGTGAAGAGGGTATATTCCTTGGTTATTCAACAAAAGAAAAAGCATACAAATGTTTGAATTCTAATGCTAACAAAGTTGTGGAAAGTACAAATGTTAGAATTGATGAGGTTGTAGAAAGGAATGAAGCTAAAAGTACACAAGAGCCTGAAAACTATAGATCATTCATATATCTAGATGAGGAAGATTATAATACATTACTTGAGGCTACTACCAAGTAATAAAATGCACCTTCTGAGTCACAGAGTGGAGTTGCTGAGCAACAACAAGTGAATACCGAGCTATCTGATGGAGATGCCGAGTCTCAGAATCAACCAGAACTAAACACAAATATTGAATCTGAAATAAGACCTGAGCCTACTCTAGAAAAATATGTGAGGAGACACCACAATTCTAATCAAATCATTGGATTGAAGGATTCTGCAGTCATGACACGAAGTAAGTTGAGAGATGGCACATGTTTGTTATGTGAATTTGAGCCCAAAATAGTGAAAGATGCTTTAGAAAATGAAGATTGGATATAGGCAATGAATGAGGAAATTGAACAAATTGAAAAGAACAAGACTTGGACAATTGTACCTAGTCCAAAGGATAAAAATGTAATTGGTACAAAGTGGGTATTTACGAATAAACTGAATGAGCATGGAGATGTGACTAGAAACAAAGCTAGACTGGTATGCAAGGGTTATGCATAGGAGGAAGGAATTGAATATGGTGAAACATTTTCCCTAGTTGCAAGATTGGAAGGAGTTAGAATCTTGCTTGCATATGCAGCCTATAAAGGATTCAGAGTTTATTAGATGGATGTGAAGTCTGCATTTATCAATGGTATCTTGGAAGAAGAAGTGTATATTGAGAAAGCTAATGGTTTTGTTGACCCAAACAAAAGGAATATGGTTTGCAGATTGCACAAAGCATTATATGGACTAAAGCAAGTGCCAAGAGCATGGTATGAGAGATTGCACAATTATCTGATCAAGATTGGATTTGCAAGAACCAATGACAACAACCTGTACTTGAAGACAAAGCAAAGAAAAGGTACATTATTAGCTGAAATTTTTGTAGATGACATCATATTTAGTGGACAAGATGTGTTATGCCAGAAATTTGCAACAAAGATGCAAACTAAATCTGAGATGTGTATGTTTGGTGAGATAAAATTCTTTGTTAGCTTACAAATTTATCAAATGAAGAATGGTATCTATATCACTCAATCTAAATATATCAAGGAGATAATGAAAACTTTTGGAATGGAAGAGTCCAAACCAGTGAGTACACCCATGGAAGAGTCCCTAGCTGTTGGAATTTTTGTAAGGTTTTCTACTAAACCTAAGAAAACTCACATGATGGCAGTAAAAAGGATTCTAAGATATTTGAAATGAACTGATGACTATGGTCTATACTACAAGAATAATGACAAGTTTGAACTTAGAGTTTACATTGACTCTGATTGGGCTGGAAATATTGATGACAGAAAACACACTACTGGTGGAGCATTTCTTTTAGGTAAAAGATTGATCTCATGGACAAGCAAGAAATAGAATTGCACCTCATAATCTACAGTTGAAGTCGAGTTTGTGGCAGCAATAGTCAACTGTTCTAAATTCATTCTAACAAGTAGGTGGGTAAAAGCACAATAATCTGTCACCCCTTAGGACAACTCCGGGCGCACAATCGCGTTATACTCAACTGAGTAAGACTCAGTCGAGTCCCACAAGGCTGAGTTAATATGGGCACCACACAGCACCATGCAAAGCTGAGTGGCACCTACGTGGCCTCTGAGTCTCGATCAAGAGCTACTCAGCCGAGTTATACTTGGTCGAGTATGAGTGGCCTTTTAAAAACCCCAAAACAGCCCACTAGCCCCTTATTTGCGCATTGAGGGGCTAAGATTGAGCGTTTGGAGCTGAGAAGAAAACTCGACCAAGTTCCAAGTAGGGCCCTCTTTTTTTTTTTAATGTTTTACCTATTTAAACATATATATACAATGATTTTTTTTTATCTAGCATTGCAATGTCATTGTTTTTTTCTTCATTTTCTAGATATAAATTTTTTTAGGTTTAATATAATTGATGTTATTTAAAAACATTTAAACACAAAACCAAACTTTAACGCAAACTCAAACTTGCACATAATTTACCCAAAATTTTGAAACATAAATGCAAACCCAAATCCAAAATTTTGAAACATAAAGGCAAACTCAAATCCAAAATTTTGAAACATAAACGCAAACCCAAATCCAAAATTATGAAACATTTATACGTAAACTTAAAATCCTAAAATCATATAATTTAACCAAAACGTAAACTAGAAGCATAACTTTTGTTTCATAAATGTAATTAGTCTTTAGTCATCCGAAGCAATCATTACATGGAATTAATTTAGGATATATGACTATATTTATTACTTGAGAACGTGCCAAAAATATTTTTGGCATAACTTGATCATTCTAGACATTTTCATTATGTACACAACTTTCAAAATTATTACATGTAACAAAACCTAGGAAGTCTTAAACGTACTAGGTTACATAAATCAATTTGTATATATTAAAATTTTAAAATCACTTAAAAGTTAAATGTACATGTGGAATCTTTTTTTGATGTATTTATGCTTAAGGGGATGTTAGGAATATTTTTCTTCAGATGGACATACATAGATTATGTAGATATTTATGTTAATACATGTATGTAGGTGTGCAATTTTCATTGTTTAAAGTTTCTGAACTTTTGTTTTAAAAAATGTTTCATGTTGAAGATGTAAATTGAATTTTTTTAAAATTTAAATATGTATATGTATAGGTATTTCTTAATTTTTTAATTTAAAAACATGTTCTTTTTCAACACATGTACATATATAAATTGATAAGCCACTTAATGTACACATGTATGTGCCCACTTGCAGTGAGTGCACTTTTTATCTCTAGATATTACATTTCTACATCACATGGCTTCTACTCGTTCACACCCTAGCATTCATGGTAATCAGGCCACACGAGCATCGATAGGCTGCCATAATACCCCATAGTGTTGTGATTGTTGTAGACATGAGACTATCACAAGGATGCATGCTGAATCATACAATCCATATGATGATTCATCTATTGATTCTTTTTACCATAGCCTATCTAGCACTGTTATAGGTATTGTCAGTTGGAGGAGAGTTGATGGGGATGTTACTGTTACTCAGGTTAAGAACATGTTTGGGACCCATTACATAGAAAAGAAAGTGGTTAGAGCATATAGGATCACAAAATGTATAGATCAGTTAGTAGCTCCTTTTATATATCCCAGATGGTTGGCAGCCCATCATATGTGGCCCCAAAAGGATGAGGTGCCCTTATATTTCTGCAAACAATTATTTACAGAGTTCCATTTAGGTTATGATGTTAATTACACATATTTACCCCCACATGTTGGTCAGTGTCAGGGGTGATACTAGGATAAGTGTAGATGACTTGATGTACCAAAGACCCCTAGTAAGAGGACATTGGTGGGTCAAAACATTTTGGTTCTTCCAAAAGGTTTGGAGACCTACACTAAAGCTAGACAGGTTGTTTCTAAGGATGCACATGTAGATATGTTATCTAGCATTGCCACCATCATGAATCAGGTCAATGAGTTGTCATTTGATCATGTGGGTAGGTACATGCTCAGATCCCAAATGAGTGCAGGTGTTGATCCTTCTATTCCATTTTATGATCCATACATCCGATATGATCTTCCCACTCCATATGAGACATTATGGATACCAGAGGATTGCCTGCACGACATGGGCTCTAGTTTAGTCAGTGATCTCCTTGCAGCTTACCAACACATTTCTATGACACATGGGGTTCCTCCACGTGATATTTCTACATTTTTTTGAGGAGACAAGGCATCGAGATCCTCCACATGCAATAGTAGAGGATTAGGAGATGCAGAGGTAGGTACCTCTAGATAGGAGGATGTCCAGATATATCTTATAACTCCATGAAAAAGTGTGGATGATCTTACACCGCCTCGATAGTATACATAGGCTCCCCTATATCAGAAACCTATGACCTCACGATTTCACACTGGATTCTCAGATTTGCTTATGGATGAGGGCTTTGATCCTAAGATAGTGTCCTTACATTATTTTGAGTTATCTGACATTGGATGTGCATTACACCACATACACTTGAAACCATTTAATTTCAAGATTCAAGAACAATCAAATAATTTTGTATTTATTTTATTTATATAAATTCCATTGATATATATAAATTTAACTATATATTTTTTTAAATTAATTTGAACCAGGTACATGACACAATAAGGGGTGCTACATATGGAGATTTAGAGGAGCCTATTGATCCAATTCATCAGGATATAGAGGTAAAATTTAATTTAAATTATTTTTAAATAGTTTAAATTCGTTTCAAGTCTAAACATACATGTACATTTAGAAAAAAACTTGGTCTAGATAAATATATTAATTAAATTTGTTTTAAAATTGTTATACATATTTGTACATATATAGACTAAGGTCCAGTAGGATGACGATCCACATAGGCCTGCACAGAGTGGTGATCATGGCGTTTATTGATCTAGATTTACACATGAGAGATCTAGATTATATTTTTTACATTGATAGTACATTGATACATTGATATTTACACATTTGTTTTACATTGATAGTACACTTTGATACATTAATAGTACTTTGATACATTGTAATTTACACATCTATTTTACATTGATAGTACTTTGATACATTGATACTGTGTGTAAGAAAATACACCTTCATGAAATTAAGATTAGAGAAAACAATTCTATGGAAAGATAAACCAAAGTTAATCTAAGAATTGAAGCTAAATCTATATCATCTCATGGTTGTCTATCCAAGCTTTTTTAAGAGAGATCTCAGGCTTAATCTCTCTCAAGGACAATCCTAGAATGAGATATGTATGAAAATTAAATGCTCCAATCTAGTTAGAATGCTCAAAATGTTCAAAAATGCTCCAATATCATAAGAGAAAATAACAAATGCTCCTAAACATGATATGCTAAATTAAATGAAAATTCTAAAACTCTCTCAAAAGCTTTCAAATGCTCCTCAATGTGCCTATAATAAGGATTCTTTTGCTCTTGAAATCTTGGATCCCAAACACAAAGGAAATGACTTGTATTTATAGAATTTTACCAAGGGTAGGGGGTAGAGTGAGTTGATCATGATCAAATCTTGGTTAACTCAAAAGATTTGAGGTGTTCTCAAATGGAGGGAAAGTTGGTTGGTTGTCTCAAAGAAATTAGGAATTAAATAACTCCATCATTTAATTAAGTTAGCCATGGAAGGGTGATTGGGTTGGATTTGATCCTTTTTTATTTGAACTATACAATTAAAATATAAATTGCATAATTTGATTAATCCCTTTATACTTGAATTTAATTAATTGATTTCATGATTATTTGATCTTTTAATTTTATTTGAATTTTTTTCCTTTGATTTGATAAATGTCCATTTGATTTTCATTGAGATGAGATTTTGAAGCATTTGGCTGAGATTTATAATTTGAAATGTTTGAGATACACCTAGTCAATTTTAGGTGTCTACAAATGCCCCTCTTTGAATTGATGTGTGAATCACATTGATTCAAAGAAAGCTTGATTGTTTTGATCATTGAGCTGATACTGATGAGCTGATATGAAAACCTGATATGAAAATCCTGATATGAAACCCTGATATGAAAATCTCGATATGAAAATCCTGATATGAAACCCTGATATGAAATTGTGGATATGAAACTCCTGATATGAAAATACTAATATGATAAAATTTGAAATTTTAATGCCCCAATTTGGATGCAAGATATGCTATGGAATCATAGTTTGATGATATGATGATGCCCCCTTGGAAATGGAATCATCTTGATCGTAGGAAAATTTTTTTGACGAACAATGCTAATAGGATATATCAAAGATGATAGCATTTCTGATAAATGATGATGTGAAAAGACATTGAACAAATGCCCCAGTGAGTAGAATATGCAAATTAGGTTTGACTAGGTTAAAAATCTCATAAAATAGTTTAAAATAGCTTAAATAGTTTGAAAAACCCAAATTTACTATTCATTTCTACTTTTCACTATTGAGATTTTGCTTTGAGCCTTTGACGACTGATAGCGATGGTGGTCCCTATTCGAGAGTACAAGTTTGAGTGAGCACATTGATATCAGAGACCGCCTGACTATGGGCCTCTGGTGAGTGGTTCAAACCCTCTTGGTGCATTTATTTCTTTGAAAATTACATTTATTGCATCTTTTTACTACTTTTTAGAAAAAAATTATCCAAATGCCGCGTAGGATAGGTAAAGTTCCATGTAGGCCTGTTAAAAGCTACATCCGCACTATGAAAAGCCCTGTACGTGCAATCCTTAGCCGCGTAGGAGCTAGGTTAAAATTGCAACCTAAAATATGAAATACGCCACCTAAAAACACCATTTTTTTAAAAACCGCGTATGATAATTTAAAAGTTGCGTAGGCCTATAAAATGCTGCATACACTCAGTTAAGTGCCATCTACCAGAAAGTTGAAAGTTTGACATAGGAAAAAAAATAGATGAACCCAGTTCAATTGATCGTCCAGATGACCCAATTAGGTTCCAAGCTAGAAAATGTTCATCTAGAATGTCACATAGTGTTTAGGATTTTAGAAAATTCATAATGATGAATGTTTGATAGGTCAATCCTATATGATTACAAATTGTCCTTGTGTCTCATGATTTAGAGGTTAAGAGAAATAAGTTGATATGCTCAAGTTAGAGAAAAGATAGATTTAATGTGTTGTGATTGACTTAGAATGGTTCATCAAGAGAAAAAATAACATGATGCACTTTGTTTCAAATGTAGGAGCATTACTGCAAGTTGCAGGTGCAAGGAGTTGCGTTATGGATTTTTTATCTAGTAGATGAGCTCACGCCACCTAAGCAGCATACTATAGAGACTTATGGTCTTAATTTCCTTTTGGATCTCCCTTTATTTCAGCTAAACCGAGGTTTATTGACAGCTATGGCAGAGCGATGGCACACTGACCATAACACCTTTGACTTACCTCTCGGCGAGATGACAATTATGCTAGAGGATGTGTATAGACTTTTGAGGATCCTAAATCATGGAGAGTGGGTGTATTATGATGTAGTGTATGATAGCAGTGTTTGTAGATAGGTGTTTGGAGACAACACCATCGACGATGATTGTATCACTTGGGTGTAGTTCACCTCATTCCCTACCCTACCAACATTATTAGGAGATGTGATAGGAGGATTATTATTTCTAGATAGGTGAGGATGTGGTCTTGCAGTCAGATGGGGCCGAATTATAGAGGACCTGATAGCTCATCCACAGAGATTATAGTGGGGTTCCTGTGTGTTGGCATAGTTATATCATGATTTACATGAGTTTGTATATCAGCGCAGTGTAACTATTTCTATAGGTGCAATTTTGTTATGGTTATGGACATGGGAGCATATCCCTATTACTAGGCAAGTGTCAGTGCAAGTTTGGGCTCGGGGTTACCCATATGCATTTCTATATGACGACATGATTGTCCAGCATCATCTAGGCAAGGTGGATTATTAGAGACACACGATTGATGACATTGATCAGGTGGTGTGGAGGCCATACTTGCAGTGCAAGAGGTGGCAGGATGATGATGATGAGTTACCCTACATGTTTTCACCTTGATGGATGATAGGCCGGTCACCTTTGGTTATTGAGAGATTTTTTGTGACAGAGTATTACGCCAGTTTGGCTAGATGCAGGAAATGCCATAGGGTATGGCCTTATATGCTTGAGTACAGGTAGAGAGGTCGATGTGGGGCACATAGGTTGACTACCAATCAACCTATCTATAGATAGATCAGCTTGGATATGGTGTTTGAGATTTTCTACAATAGGTTGTAGACATAGAGATGTTAGCAGAGTATCGAGAGTAGCTCATGAGACATCATTTCATGAGATTAACAGATCTAGCAGAGCCTATCCCAGATGTTGATGAGATTTTTGTGGATGATGGTAATGGTGGTGATGATGGGGATGATGGTGATGATGGGGATGATGGTGGTAGACCACGCCAGTGCATAGTCCAGAGAGAACCCATAGCACCATGGGTTTAGAGAGCAGCTAGGCCTCGGATGAGAGGTGGCCATGTGAGAGGCCAAGGTGGTGGTTTTAGATAGCCAAGGCAGAGACTAGCAGGGGCACAAGTACCATAGGATCAGGCTCCATTGAGAGTAGATGCAGATTGGGCTAGAAGGAGGCACAGATGGGTCTAGGAGGTGAGACAGGTTTTGGTACAGGGACAGATACCTCAGGTTGATCCATATGTACCTTTAGCATCTCAGGCACCATAGGCTTCACCAACATCATAGGCTCCAGTTTCATATGAGATAGTGTCGGATGTGCGGGGATTACAGGCTAGTATGATGACAGTGATAGCCAGATTAGATCAGGTCACTACCATGTTGTAGCAATTTCTGACCACTCTGGCTCAGCTGCTGACTAGTGCGAGCATGAGTCAAGCACCTCCTGGTTCACATGATAGAGCAGGTGATAGAGATCCTGATGGTGCAGGTGGGTTAGGCACAGCTTTGGTCGGGGATGGATCAGGTGCCCCTACTAGGTTATGAGATAGATATGAACCCAGGATATGTATCATATGTATATTTTGTTTGATTAGGACTTTGATTTACCATTGTTATTGATGTACCCTTGATGTACTAATTATGCTATAGACATTGATGATGGACATTTATCTTATGATGATCTTTGATATCTCCTTTGATGATGTTATGAGATTTCCTTTTATGCATGTCTATATGTTTCTATGATGCATTTATTTCTATTGTGCAATGGATGCAAATGTCTTAGAGTAGGACATAGATAAATGGATGCAAATGATGTGAATGCAATTTATCTCTATATGTTATTCATTTTAACAATGTATGGATTATGCAATGCAATGAATGCAATACTTAGTGCTTATGGTAAATGAAATGCATCTATCTTTTTGTGTTTTTGAATGTATGCAATTTAATTTATGATATGCAATTCTAAATGATGATATGGATAATGATTAATGATTAATGAATCTTTTTCTTGATTTTCTGAATGTATAATGAGTAATGATTAATGATGATGAATACAAAGAACAATCTCATTTTTGAATGACTTGAAACCCAAAAGTGATTTGATGAAATGTTATCAACCCTTTGTCTCCCCCCCTTGAACTTGGAAAATTTATAAAAAGACAAACCATTTGAGACCTAAGCATTTGAGAATGCAAGCTAAAGAGCAACATGCAATTAATCTAACATGCAAAATTCAATGCAACTAATTGTCCTTGAGGTTTGTGAAAGGAATGCAAACTGAGATATATTTTCATTATAGAGCATTGTGGAACTAGGAGTCCATACAATCCTTGTTGGTTCCACTGCGACCATAAGAATATGAATATTACTTTCTCTTGTGTGGTATCCTTGTCTATGAAACCATGTACAACCCTCACTAGTTGGATGACCAACTATGGGAGTATGAATACCGGTTTAATTGGATTCAATATTGCAAGTGGATGTTGGTATTAAGATATGGAAAATCTAAATAACCAAGGTATCCTTGTGCATAAACAAACAAAGGTTAGCCCTTTGTCCTATATGAATGTCCTCTATGGTTCATTGAGGACCATGTCTTTAGACTAATTCACACAAGTTAAAGAATCTTCCTCAAAAGAGTCACTCAGAAGCTTAAGAAATATCATGTCTCTTATCATTCCCAATCTAGTCAAAACATCATGGATTAGCTAAAAAGAGATGACTCAAAAAAGTTAATGAAAAACTCATCAAAAATTCCAAGTGTTTGTGAAATGTATCAAGATTTTTAAATAAGAATTCCAGAAAATCTGATCATTTAAGGTGTGTCAAATTTTAATTCTGATAAAATAATTCAAATGAGGTTCAAGGATTATGTTATGCGATCAAATTGTTATAGGGTTGAACAATGATAGTCATCAAAGGTTCAAAAATGTCTCTCCTGAATCTATAAATCTACTTTTGACATGTGACTGAAATGTTTGCACTATTGAATCTGGTTGGTACCAAAATCTATGATGTGTGCCTCCAAGTGATAAATGTGACTGATGTAATACTTAGGGTAACTGAACCTATCATGTGACAAAATGCAGCTCTAAGAATTTATTAGGGCAATGCACGAATGATGGATGCAATGAGGATATGGACAAGTGAGATGAGGAAAACTGCAATATGTACAAATGCAACTAGAAAACACCTAAGGGACAAAAGGTGTCTGTTTCAAGGTTTTCACCTCTTGGGATTATTGCTCTTTTTCTCTCTCTCTTTTTTTTTCTACCAAGGTGCCTATTGCAAGGTTTTCAACAAGGCACCTTTTTCTCTTTTTCAAATGTTTTTGGCTTTTTGAATTTTCTAATTTTTTTGGTATTTTTGATCTTTTCTTCTTTTTTTGGTATTTTTGAATTTTCTCATGTACAAGGGTGATGCTTGACTCATCTGATACTCTTCAACTTATACTCTTTATTCTGATACTCTTTCATTTGAATTAGGTGTGGAACCTCTTAAGATGAATGGTATTGATAGGTTCTACCAATTCATCACCATCACAATCAGCCAATTTGTAGGTCCCCATTCCAAATGAAGAAACAATGACAAAAGGACCAAGCCAATTTGCTTCCCACTTTCCTTTCTTTTCTCTATCAGCCTAATTTTTTGGATTTTCTCTAAATACTAGATCTCCTATTTAAAATTTTCTTGGCTTGATATGTTTGTTATAGTTCCTAGAAATTCGATTCTGATACACTTTCAAATGATCATAAGCTTGAGTCTGATGTTCCTCCAAAAATTCCAATTGTTGAAGGTGGGAAACTCTATAATCCTCATCTGTTATTAATCCATGCAATGAAAATCTAAGGGATAGTATTTCAACTTCTAAAGGGAGAACAACTTTGGCCCCATAAACCAAAGAAAAAGGTGTAGCTCCTGCCGGGGTTCGAATACTAGTCCTATAGGCCCATAATGTTGGATTTATTTGCAGATGCATTTCCTTTCCTGATTTTCCAACTGATCTCTTAAGGATTTTGGTGCAGGAGCACCTATTTAAAAGGAAAAGATCCAAGAGGTTCCAAAGAAGGAAAATTTCACTTTATTTCATAAGGTCATGTGTGATGTATTGAGTCCATTGATGTAAGGCTAAATGAGCCATTTTGTCAAAATTGTCATAATTGTCCATTTAGGGCATAGATTGGTCAAATAGGTAAAATGATGTAAAAGGTCATTAATATGTGGTTTTGATGTGATTCTAAGGTTATTACAAAGTTTTAAGATCATTGGGTTAAAGTTGCAAAAGTTGTCAACTTGACAATAAAAGTTGTCAAGCAAAAATGTTGTCAAAATGAAAAAGAAGGTGAAAAGTGGTTTCCATCGGTTTTTGAGGGTAGTTAGAGAGGTTTGGAATGTCAAAAGGCTTTATATATCATTGTATTTTTGAACCAAATCATTATGTAAAATTGGAGAATGATTGGAAAGCATTGGAAGCAATTTTGGTATCATATTTTCATTGTTCAATCTATTGTTTTGTTGTCTTGAAAGTTTTCCCTCTTGTTTCCAGGCCTTGTACGGCCATGTACAATATGGAAACAAGTGTATTTGTATTATTATATTTTAGAACAGTGAATAAGCTTTCCATTCCTTCTGATTTGAGTTTATTTCATGCAATTTTGAGAAAGTTATGAGAGTTTTGGTAAAAACTATTTGTAACTACCCAAAACCCTGATTCACGAAAACCAGTTTTGGAAGGATCATCATAACTTATTATTTAACTTTTGGATATTTCTGTAAGTTTCAGAAAAGTTCTATAACTTGTATTTCTATAATCTGACTAGAGTGATTGGCTTGGTTATCAATATTGGTAGAGTTATTAATGACTGTTTATGACTGTATTTTCATGATCAGAATACAGTAAATTTCATAGTTGAACAAATGTAATGCTTCAATCCATAGATTGATTAAACTAAGCTGAGAAGTTATTTTGATGGTGATTATGGTATGATCCTTGAAGTTTTATTGGATGGATTTTTGGATTGATGGACTATAGGTGTTGAAGAATTCTTTGATAGAGGAACCCATGATTTATGTTATGTTTCACTGATTTAGAGATGTTATTTGCCTCTAACAAGTTGTTCATTTGAGAGAAAGGATATTGGATTAAAAAAAAAAGATCCTTGAAGGTTTATTATTTTTCCATGATGTTCTACATTATATTGGTATCAGAGCTTGAAGATCTTGAGTGTGTGGGTAGAGCGCCGAGGGAGGCAATCCACACCAGGACCTTGAAGATTTTGTTTTGATTTGTTGATGAGTTATTGGTTGTAGGTGCTTATCCATCTTGCTGCATATGAAGGTTTGGTTGGGTTGTGTGTACAGAAACTAGAAGTTTGTTTAGGGCCAAGAGAAGGTCTAGGGCCAAGGAGTGGTCTAGTTGGTTGCCAAAAGACTGGGGAAAAGAGGAAGGATTGGACTCCTAGGTGAGGCACATGAGAGAGTTGTTTCTGGTGAGTTTGAGGCAGCATTGTAAAGATGGATCTCTGACTGATAAGGCACCATGGAGTTGCAGCCATTAATGCTCCACTAAAAGGAGTATTTGAGAATGTGATTTTGAGGATATTCCTATGTCCTTAAAGGAAAAGATGATGGTGGTAAAGGTATGAAGAGGCAAAGGTAAAGGTAAATATTTTTGGTCTAATTTTCTTGCAGGATATTGGTTCCATGCTTCCAAGGGACTTGGAAAGTTTTCAAGGTTGGAAGTATGGTGCAGGAGCACCTATTTACAA
>MU227994.1:2402287-2414164 GCA_018584345.1 Thuja plicata | reverse complement strand
ATTAAGAGGGATAGTATTTAAATTAGATTCAAATACTTAGGAGAATGAATCATATTTAATTAAATAAATTTAATTAAATAGATAGAAGAATATAACAAATATAATTAATTAAAATTAACTATAATGTAATGAAAATATTAATTGATATTAATATAAGGATGATTTTGGACGTCTACATTTTGCCCCTCTTTGATGCAGCGTCAAAAGTGACGTTGCGTCAAAGAAAAGAAAATAAGATGCCCCAAAGAGAAAATTATCTATGAAGGGGTGCCCCCTCGAGAAAATAATAGAAAATATAAATTTTATGGAATTTTCTCAAAAAAAGGTAGAAGAGAGGAAGAAGAGAAAAAGGCGACATGATGCCCCAATTGGGATAGGGGAATAAATAGAAACCCCACCAAGAGCAAAATGCAAAGTGCAACATGACCTAACTACTTATGCAAAGACTAATCTATATGATAGTGGGATTAATACCGTGTTAATGTTGGAGAGCGCACCCTAGTTTGATATTGCAAAAGGAGTTATGCACCATGTGCTGGAAAACACAAGTGACATGGTTCCTTTGCGTGGACTAGACTCTCAAACAAATAGATTGTTAGGAACAAGAATGTGAGATATCAGATATGAAGAGATCTATGAAATGTTACTCATGAGGAGATGCAGTACACCCAAATATTTTAAGGGATTATGGGATGCATGAATCCTACCCTCAGTGAGGCATACATAGTCATAACTGAAAATAAAAACATAGATGCACTAACAAACTATGATAAGTAGATCATACCACAAAAGACACATATTTCACTAGATACTCACCATAACAAACCAAAATATAGAAGATCAAGGCTATCACAATAAGGACCTAGTAAAACACAAAATAAAATCAATAAAAAGGCATCCTGACCAAGTGGTCATTCAGTCCAAAAGTTCTTGCCATGAACAGTGATGGGATGATTGATAGGACAGCCGACACTGGAAGGATTCATCCTGATGGGCTAAAGATTTGATTGATAGAAAATGGAAATTCGCTGGCAATCGCTTGTGAATAGAATGACCATAGGAAAGTCAATCGTCCTGTTGATTTGATGTAAAACATTTGCGATCACTGTGTCTAGAAAAAAGCTCAGTTTCATGATTTGGTAAGCTCAGTCGTGCGAGAATCATTATTGCAGAAGTGAGAGAATGGTCAAAAGACTACCTGCACAAATATGGGTAGCGACACTTATTATGAAAAGGCAATGCAAGTGGTATAGACAAATGGCAGGAATTGATGGTGGATCTGACTACACATGGTGCTTGAAATAGGTTTTCACCATGGTACTTATCCATTGCGCCACCGAAGTGGTTTTCACAGATGGACGGATTTTTCTTTTTCTTTTTTTTCTTTTTTTTTTTTTGGAATTTTCTGCTTTTCTGATTTTTAGGATTTTTTCAGGATCATTTTCGGATTTTTTAAGATTTTTTCAGGATCATTTTCTGATTTTTAGGATTTTTTGAACCATTTTTGCTGTACAACAGACCACTGACTGATCAAGCATAGAAGCGCTTGAGACGTACAATATTTACAGGATCAGGGAGCGGATCTCCCTCTGGAGACGCGATCCAATAGGCACCAGAACCATAGTTTTCTATAACAATGAAGGGACCCAACCAATTAGGTTCAAACTTCCCTTTCTTTTCTCTGTTCTGGAGGTTCTTTATGTTATGCTGCAGGACAAGATCACCAACCTCAAACTGACGAGGTTTGATCCTTTTATTGAACTGAAGGCGAAGGAAATTTTGATACATGTGGAGGTGGTATAGGGCATTGAGGCGTCTCTCATCAAGGAGTTCTAGCTCTTGCAAGCGGGAAACTCTGTATTCTTCTTCAGACAACAGATTCTTCAGAGAGACTCTGAGGGAAGGGAGCTCAATTTTGATGGGTAGAATAGCCTCAGTACCATAAAAAAGGGCAAAGGGAGTGGCTCTTGTGGGGGTTTGAATGGAGGTGCGGTAAGCCCAAAGGGTGGGATTGAGGTGAAGGTGCCAATCACGGCCAGCTTCATTGACTGTCTTCTTGAGTATTCTGAGAATGGTTTTGTTCGTAGCCTCAGCTTGACCATTGCTTTGCAGAAAGTACTTTGAAGAGGTATGGTGGGTAATGCTGAACTTCCTACATAGCTCTGTGACATCCTTGTTTTTAAAAGGTCCTCCATTATCATTAACAATGTCCTGGGGGATGCCATAGCGAGAGATAAGATAGTTCAGGATAAACTTTGAAACCTGTTTTTCAGTAGTGTAGGTAAGAGGAACAGCTTCAACCCACTTGGTAAAGTACTCTGTAGCAGCTAGGATATATTTATGACCATTGGATGAATTAGGGAAAATTTGGCCAACAAGGTCGAGACCCCAACGTGAAAAGGGCCAAGGGGTGATGGTGGGTTGGAGTTCTTGGGAGGGAGCGTGTATCAAATCGCCATGCTACTGACAAGGCACACACTTCTTCACATAATTGTAGGCATCTTGCTCCATAGTAGGCCAGTAATATCCAGTGCGTAACAACTTCTTGGCCAACGTAAGTCCACTAGAATGAGCCCCGCGGATTCCTTGATGTACCTCCTCTAAGGACGTTTAAGCTTCATCCAAATTCAGACACCTTAAAAGAGTTCCATCGAAATTCTTTTGGTATAGGGTATCAGCGAGGATTGTCGGGAAGTTCGGCGAATGAAGGTTTTACATTGATTAGGCGTTAAGGTAAGTGGAGTGTGTCCATCACACAAGTAGGAATATATCTCTTGGTACCACGGGGAATTAGGATCAGAAATCTCACACACCATTTCAGAATTTGGTGTGTCATAGGAAAGGACTATAAGGTTCTCAATAAGAAACTTGCATCGTGCACTGTGTTCTGGCATGTTGATCAAAGACCCAATTGTTTCCATTGCATCGGCTTCTTTGTTGTTGGCGAGAGGAATCTGTTGAAATGTTAGGTCAGTAAAATGTGTCTTGAGATCTTCAACTGTACGGCGGTAAGGAATCAACTTTTCATCCTTTTTTTGATATTCATCCATAACTTGTTTCATAACCAATTGTGAATCACCAAGTAACAATAACGTGAGAATCTACCATTGTATGGCCTGTCAGAGTCCAAGTACAAGGGCTTCATATTCTGCAATATTATTGGTACAAGGAAATTGTAACTTGAAAGACTTAGGAATAAGATCTCCTTTTGGTGTAACAAACAAAATTCCTGCCCCCGATCCCTTCTGAGTGAAGGATCCATCAAAATACAGCTTCCATGGTGAACTTGGGGCAAGATTGAAAACTGATTCATCTGGGAAATCTGTGATGAGAGGATGTTTACCATCAATAGGTGCTTCAGCTAACTGATCTGCAATCAGTTGTCCTTTGATGGCCTTGCGATCCACATAGACAATGTCAAATTCACTAAGAATCATAACCCATTTTGTTGTACGTCCAGTAAGAGCAGCGCGTGCTAGGAGATACTTGAGTGGATCAATTTTAGCAACAAGATGAGTTTTGTGATTAAGCATATAATGATGCAGCTTCTGTGTATAGAAAAAAATGTCCAAACATACTTTTTCAATCAAGGAATAATTCAACTCATAGCCAATGAGAGTTCTGTTAAGGTAGTAAATTGCTCGTTCTTTGCTGTTATCATCTAATTGTGCCAGGAGGGATCCCAAAGCAACCTCTGTAGCAGATATGTATAAAATTAGAGGATGACCATCAACAGGTGGCACTAACACTGGTGGATTAGCCAAATAAGCTTTCAGTTTCTCAAATGCCTTCTAACATAAACAATCCCATTGAAACTTGACATTCTTTCATAGAAGATGGAAGAACGGATGCACTTTGTCAGCCAGCTGTGACATGAACCTTTTGATGGATTTTAGTTTGCCTTGTAAACTATGTAATTTTTTCAATGTTTTGGGTGGTGGAATTTCTAGGATTTCTTCCACTTTCTTTGGATCAACTTCTATTCCACGACGTGATACAATGTATCCCAACAGCTTACCAGATTGCACCCCGAAGACACACTTTTTAGGATTTAGCCTGAGCTTATATTTCTCCAGTCGCTCAAAGATAGTAGTAAGGACAGGTATATGAGATTCCCTTGTTTTGGATTTTCCTAGAAGATCATCCACATAATCTTCCATGATAACATGCAACAGGTCATGAAAGATAGTAGTCATTGCTCGTTGATAAGTAGCTACGACATTTTTAAGACCAAAGGGCATTACTTGATAACAGAAAGTGCCCCAGGGGGTGGTGAATGCATTCTTGTGTTGGTCTTCTGGTGCTGTCCTAATCTGATTGTAACCTAAGAATCCATCCATAAGTGATAACATTTCATGTCCTGCCGTCAAATCCACTATGATGTCAATATTGGGTAGTGGAAAATCATCCTTGGGACATGCAAGGTTAAGGTCTCTGAAATCAGTGCAGATACAAATGCCCCTAGCAGGCTTACCTACTGGTACAATTTTAGAAGCCCATTTAGGATAGTTAATTGGTCTGATTACTTCGGCATCCAGCATCTTTTAAAGTTCTACTTTGACTACTAATGCAACTTGAGGATGCATCTTGCGAAGCTTCTATTTGACAGGTTTTGCATTTGGATTTACTGCAAGATGATGCATCACAAGATTTTTATCAAGCCCAGGCATGTCTTTGTATGTCCAGGAAAAATTGATTTTGTGCTTATGTAAAAATTCTATCATGTCTTTCTTTTCTTGATCACTGAGAGAAGCTGCAATATAAGTGATTTGTGGATTTTCTTTTGTGCCGAGGTTGACTGGAATGGTGTCTTCAATGATCATAGAGGATACTTCTACTTCTGATGATATAAATGGCAAGTCAATCTCTCCCTCCTCTAGCACCTCAGAAAGGTTTTCACTAGAGGAATCATGCTTTATTTTTTCTTTTTCTTCATCCTTAGGTGCCTGCGAGAGGTTTTCACCAGAGGATGTATTTTCATTTTTTTGATTTTTATTTTCTTTTTCATTTTTGCGACTGAGAGAGTTGACTTGGCTACCAAAGTAGGCTTGTTCACTATAGTGTATATGATGTTCATGTTCTCAGAGATCTCTAAGTCCAAAGAGGGCTAAAACTGCCTCATCCGAATCACATTTATCCAAAGCTTGTGGTGAGTCTTGCTGATTCCAGTCAATTAATTCAGGGTTTGTGAGGGGTAAACTAGGGGACAAAAGGTCAGCTTGGGTAATAGTGAGGACACAGTGATTATCAGTTAGGTCATCTTCAATTTATTGGAAAGGGATTTTGAAGAACTCTTCCTTAGTGTCTGAATCTGAAGTAGCTAGACAATAATCCTTAGCGAAGTTAGTCTTAGTTTCTACGGAACCCAATCCACGTCCTTTAGGATAGCCATTAGCTGTTATGATTTTCTTCTTTCCTGTTTCATTAGCTCCAAGATTGATACCATGATATCCCACATTTTCAATAATGGGAGTAACTTTAGGATACTTTCCTTTGGGTTGTTCTTCTTCATCATTATAGAGCCAATCAAGGACGCTATATTCCATGTGTTCATCTGACAAAGACCCCCAATGTTCAAAAACATTTGACTTGCAATGCACAAGCGTTTTATCCTTGGAAAGGGGTAGTGGTGATGGTCTCCCATAAGACTTAGGAGACAAGGGGAGTTTCCCAACACATAAGGCACTTTCAAATTTATATTCTCCCATACCTTGGTCTATGAATGTTGTCTTTGCTCCAGATGAGGAAGGTTTATCTTTAGTAGCTTTGTCCTCAGTAACCTTTTCTTTTCCTTTAGTTTCCTCGGTTGATGTTTCTGATGTCTTTTCTGAACCAGGGGGTTCTTGATTGGAATGTCGGCCAAATTCATTCAATGGACAGTAATTAGATTTTTTGCCTTCCAATCTCTTGCAATATTGAAAGGGCTCAAGATTTCCAGGAATTGTGATTTCTTGACCATGATGTGGAAATTTCAGGCACTGATGATAAGTAGAGGGTACACCTTTGATAGCATGTATCCATGGACGTCCCAGTAAGATGTTATAAGGCAGATCAAGATCTAGTACATGGAAAACAGTTTCAATCAGGGTCGGGCCCACTTGTAAGGGAAATGTGATCATGCCCTTGCTTTCTCGTTCTCTACCATCATAAGCTTTTATTGTAATTCTCTTGTCTTTATCAATGAGGTCCTCAAAAAGACCAATGTTGTGAATTATTTTTAATGTGCACAAATTTAGGCCAGATCCACCATCTATAAGGATTCTTTTGACTCTTGTGGAATGGATTTTACCTTCTATATGGAGGGATTTATTATGATGAGGATCAGGACCACGAAAATCCTTATCAGTGAAAACCAGGTGTTCTTGTGCGGCTAGGTTTCCTATCATGGCTTCAAATTGTGCAGCATTAATGTTCTCAGGAACACGGGACTCATTTAGAGCTTTATCAAGGACTTCTCTATGGATTGGCGATGTTGTCAAGAGCTCTATAATGGATATCTGTGCAGGTGTCTTTCGCAATTGGGACAACAAGTCAAAATGCAAGGCAGGTCGAGCAGCAGTAGATGGTGCAGCTGGTGGATTTGCAGATGTGGAAGGTCTATCAATAGCTTGAACAGTGACTCTGGGTCTTCATGTAGTTGCATTACAATTAGCAGCTTTGATCTTTATGGTATTAACATGTGTGTCGACTTCTTCAATGTGGCCACAAACGGGAATCAAACCCAAAGATATCATTTTCATCTAGACTTCCACATGTTCGATCATGGCCTGTAATGGTATTGGTAGAATAATCATAAGGAATCGCATTTGATGCATTGTTTTGATTATGAGGTGGGAAAGGTTGATTATAAACTTTGAGTTTTGCATTAGATGAGGACGCATTCTGACCCTCAACCTCAATTTTCCCATCTTCAATAAGATCTTGCACAAAGTGTCTAAGCTTCATGCATTTCTTGGTATCATGTCCCTTGATGCGATGATAATAACAATATTCATTATCTCTATACCAAGCAGGCTTTGGTTGATTCTCATCAAAAGGTCGAGTGTTTGGGTAAACTATCATTCCTTGATCCGCGAGTTGTTTGAAGATCACATCTAAGGGCTCTGCTAAAGCTGTGAATTGTCGTCGCTGTCAATTGTCATTTTTATTGTTGTTGTTGTTGTTGTTGTAATTGTTGCATGGGAACAAGAATGATTGATTATGAGGTTGCTGATTATTCTGATTGTTCTGATTGGGCTGATTTTGATTCTGATTGTTGTTGTTATTGCGGTACTATTTCTGGTTCTGATTGTTATTGCGATTGTTTTGATTGGTATTGTTGGATGCTTGAACATTTTGAACGTGCTTGGCATCAGTTACTCCATCATTGACAACTCCTTTGTTCTTACTCTAGAATTTTGGTTTATCATTATTGGAAGGAGTATAATGTTTGATGGTACCCCTTTGCAAAAGGCCATCTTCAATGTCTTTTCCCTTCTTGACAAGGGCTTCAAAGGTATCAGGTGAAGCCATTTTCATTTGGAAGGACATCTCAGGGATTAAATTCTTTGTGAATATGTCAATCAAGTGATTATCAGGTACTTTCCACGGCATGCGATTTGCAATATGTCTCCATCGTTGTAAGAAACTAGCAAAGGTTTCTCCATTCTTTTGTTTAGCATTACACAAATCGCTGAGTGTTGCTTGATGCTCAAAGTTATACAAATATTGTCCAAGAAACTTCTCCACGAGGTCAGAGAAGGTAGAAATTAACCCATAAGGAAGGGCCATGAACCATTCCAAGGCTGCACCTCCAAGACTCCTAGTGAAAAGTCTTTTTAAATAGTTCTCATTATAAGCAACCTCTTGACATGCAATGTAAAATTCCTTGAGATGTTGGAGAGGACATGTTTCTCGCTTGTATTTCTCAAATTTAGGTATCTCAAAGTTTGGTGGAAATGGTTGCATAGTGATTGACTTGTCAAATGGGTAGGGACAAATCTCCTCAAAAGAGAACTTCTTCTTGCCCCCATTTTGTAGACTTTGCACAATACTTCTGAGCTCATTGATTTGTTGAGTGACATCTGGGGCACTTTGTGTGAAAAATGGGGTTACATAACCTCCAACTCCTCCAAATTGTGCAGCTGAAATGCCCATGGAGGTCATACCAATCGTTGGGGGAGGTATATATTGATAAGCTTGTGATGTATTGCTTGTGGTCACTTTTGCCCCCATTGTTTGGAATAAGGAGGTCAAGGGCATGGAAACTTTCCCTATGTTATTGACATTAGCACTTGCTCCTTGAGTTGTTGTCATTTGAGTGCTACTATGTGTAGTGTTGTTTGGTAAAGCACTTATGATTTGCTGGATTTGTTCAGGTGTCAACAGGGGTATTGATATGGTTGATGATACAGGTGCTGATATTGTTGTTGATGTAGGAGGTTCACTAGCAGGTCTTTTACCAGTGTCACGTGATCATGTAGCATTTGAAGTAGAAGCCATGGCGGCTAAAGTAGCGGTAGTGGCTTTAGTGACATTTTTGGTAAGGAGCGTTTCATCAAAGTCCTCGGGAACTGTAACACCATTATGGATGAGATTTAGAAATATCTCACTACTGTTATGCATTATGGCCTTCTCAACCATTTTCAAATTGTAGGGTTCTCTAAGGAAGTCAATCACTTGATTGGGCCTTTCATCTTGGTCTACTAATTCAGTTTCTTCAGCCACTTCCTCAGGTTGTACCCCACTTCCATGAAAGTATTGTGTGGCAAATGGGTTCTCTTCACGATTAGTGTTGGATATTGTTCTCCTCATGTTTCTGGCTTGGGATCGAGTGACAACCATACAATGGTAGAAAAATGAAAGACAAGGAGATGTGAAAGATGAATTGGAGCAAAGATCTTTGATTTGATTTGATTTGATTTGATTTGATTGATTGATTGATTGAATGATTGGTTTGATTGATTTGATCAGAGATTGATTGGATAATTTGATTGATTGATTTAAAGGTTTTGGAGACAAAACTAAGCATGTTAAACCTTATGATGATACAAACAAAAGGATTTAAAGCAATATCTATCCTAATTGAAGATGGACTTGTGATCTCAAGCAAAATGGGATATCACTAAGGGATTTAAATTACTTGAGACAGACTGATGGTCTACAAGAAATATTGTGTTTTTTTAAGGATGAAGGTCAACAATACTCTGATTAAGGTCTTTCAACCTAAGGATTTGATTTGATTTGATTTTGATCTAATGCTCCAAAGGAAGGATGATGATGATGAGAAAAGTGCAAGAATGAACCAAAAGCCAGGTGTTTCCTAATCATATTTTTCAAGAGTGATAAAAGATCTATTGAGCGAGAACTTGGCCATGAACTTGCAAATGGTATTGTTATAAATGATTTTGTCAAGTTTCTCACGGTGTTCAATTCCTTGTCTGACAGACGTTGCAATGTGTTGGAATTCTTTGGATTTACGAGTGGTTTCCTTTTTCTCTCTAAGGACTGAAGATTTAGTAAGTTTGGCCTTCTTGTGCTTTTCAAAATTGGTCATGTCATGAAAAAAAATCAATTTTGGCCAAATGAATGATTGAGGATAAATGTTCGATGGCAAGAACTGATTTTTAGCACAAGAAAACCAGAAAATAACAAACACACATCTTAAAACAATCCAAAAAGGGACAAAGCAACCTTGAGGGATATAATCACTTGTGACATTAAGGGGTTCCTTTCTAGCTTTCCAACATTTTGATCGTGTATGTTCAAGTGATTCTCTCAAACCACTTATATTTTCACTGGGTCTAGCACATCAAAAGAAAATTCAAGCAGTAACTATCTAAGGAATTTGGCTTCACATGAAATATTATAGGCCCATTGCTTGGTAGTCCTTTAGCTCACACAGCATGTCACCCCCAAAAGGGCGCCCGTGTTTTTTCCTTTTTCCAGGTATTGTTGCTGTGCTACGAAGATCTCTTTTGCAACACAATACCCTAGGACATGTATGATGAGAATCTTGGGGGAGATTCTTCCCTCCCCTTGCACTATAATAAGTCACCGTTCGGAGGTGAACCGGGTAAGCTACTACTTTATGGTTGCTAGTAATATTTCGTGGCGTCCCCACAATCAGTTTGTATGGCGTGAGACACTTAAGTCTCTAGTTCAACCATGCCAGTATGCTGAGGGATATTCACTCAGTATGGACTACCATTGAACACGACCCGCCCGAGCTTGCAGGGATAAAGCGGACCTTTGGGTCGCACCTTGTTTCTATACCGACCGAAGAGATTACCAGTTTGAGGTCGTCCTCTAAAGGGGAAGTGCTCCCTCTAGACAGGCCTCTCTAGAGGCTTGATTAAGCTAAGCTTTCTCTTCACCCAAGATCCATGAAGGAAAGGGGAGAGGATATGGCTATAGTTTAATCAAAGCATCATGTAACTAAAGGGATTTAATCTATGACAAATAAGCTCAAAAAGAAGTGTTGAGAAACACTTCTTCAAACACACCAAAAAGAGTTCATTCTAAATTGAACCTAATTAATGCAACTATGTATTTTCTACCTAAGCAAAAGACACAATAGTGTGATTAAATATATATGTTCAATTTATTTCCCACTCATCAAACAAAAAACTTATTAATGTGTGTTCTTTTGCCTTATGTCATTCAAGATAGTGTGATGTTCATTCCCTTATGCATTCAAGATTGATATGAGGTTCATTCTTTTTGCATTCAAAACAAGTGTTTAAGCATACATGTTCATTGATATTTTTCAAAAATTTAAATAATAGGACCTGCATGCACTTGTTAGTAGTTTGAAATATAAAAAATGTGTTACAAAACACAAGTTTTCAGAAATAGGCAGAGATGCTGATTCTCGTGTCGCAGATGCTGGTTTGTGAACCAGCGTTTACACAGATGCTGATTTGCCTACAATGCACTATTAGTAGTTTCAAAATATTAAAATGTGTTAAAAAACACAAGTCTCAAAATAGGCGCAGACGCTGATCGGCGCAGACGCTGATCTACGAAGACACTGATTCCAAGCGCAGACGCTGATTCCTGAACCAGCATTTCCGAAGACGCTGATTTACCTGCAAACACAAAACACAGCACAATAAGCTATTTTGGCCTTTTTAGTGAGCTTTTAAACTTGCCCAAAAACTTATTTTAAAACAGATTGACCCTTAAATACTGTTATTTTCCTTTATTTTATCAATAAATAGTGTTCCTAATGAAATTTTGCCATTATATTTTCTTGTAAAATTGATTTCTGATAAAAAATAGAATGTTGCAATGTAGGAAAATAGCAGGAAACACCAGATAAGCTTGATAAACGAAAGGTAGGGTCAAGAAAAATTCAAAATATCAGTATCAGGTGGAGACGCTGATTTAGATCGCAGACGCTGTTTAATGTTGACACCGATTCAGGTTAAACTGGTGTTTGTGAAAATGCCTCTGTGTGTCTCAGAGACGCTGATTCGTGTTCTGAATGACTTTGGACAAGAAACAAAGAGTTTTAGGGACGTGGGCTCCCACCGGGCGTGCCAAAATGTATGTGATAAAAGCTATACCTGCAAGAGACAACACTAAAACATACAAATATCAAGGTTAATCATTAGAAACAAGATTCAAATGGTTAGCATGTCTAAAATGGAGTCCCAAAATAAAGGCTTTCACCACAACCTCCGATGAGCCAAACAAGGGCACCCAAAGCCTTGTTGATTTTCTCTTAGAGATTATTGTGGGTGTGCTCTCCCAACACAATATAAAAGATCCCACTATTTGATTAAAGATGCAAACTAATTGATTGAGATGAATGAAGAGCTCAAAGAACAAGTATGGAAAACTTGTCTCAAGCCTTCATCATGAATGCCAATGCAAGATAAATGCTAAGATGAA
>MU227994.1:2362403-2401618 GCA_018584345.1 Thuja plicata | reverse complement strand
TAAATTAGATTCAAATACTTAGGAGAATGAATCATATTTAATTAAATAAATTTAATTAAATAGATAGAAGAATATAACAAATATAATTAATTAAAATTAACTATAATGTTATGGGAATATTAATTGATATTAATATAAGGATGATTTTGGACATCTACACCATCTTCTATGAGACCTCACTCAAGATCCATACCTTTGATTCTAATGTCTTGATAAGTTTTTATGCAATTCATGTGCATGTGATATGTGAGCTTAGGATGGAGGTTGTTAATGAATATTTTGATAAGATGTTGCTTAGGGGGTTGATAGGCCAACCTTTTAGTAAGTCCTTACTAGTGCTAAAGGTAATCGGCTAGGCTCTCCCCTCCCTTTTGTTTTGAATTACATAGGTCGAGTGAGAGTTCATTTTCAATGTTATGTGTGTATTGGGCCATAAACTTTTCAGATAGTTTAGTGAAAGTAGAGACTGTGTCATAGGGGATTTTATAGAACCACTTGAGAGCAGTTCCTCCTAAGCTCTTGGGAAATATTCTCGTTAGGAAATTATCGCTATAGGCCACTTCTTGACATGCCATGTAGAATTCTTTCATGTGGCTTATAAGATCTCCCTTCCCTCGATATTTATCAAATTTGGGTGTCTCAAAGTGCTTGGGGAAGGGTATTGCAGTGATAGATTGATTAAATGGGTAAGGACACACCTCTTCAAACTTGAATGTTTTAGCCTCGGTCCCTGCTTTTAGCTCCTTGAGAGTGTTCTCCACCTCCTCCCATTCATGGTTGATTTGTGGGGGAGGATTATTAACCATAATTGCATGGGTTCCTTGAACCTGATATGGATCAAATGGTGAATATGGGGGATTTTGTGGGGGATATTGTGGTGTTTGATATGATGGTTGTTGGTCAGCATATATGAGATGCTGTGGTGGAAGTTGTAGTTGAGGGGTATATGGTAGTGGAGGAGGTGGCGGATCTTCGTAGGGTTGTTGCAACTATTGGAAGGGTGCTTGTATTTGTTGAGGTGTTGGATAAGTGGGCTGAGCTTGTTACACACTAGCATGGGGTGGAAGATAAGAGTTTTGAGGCTGAATGCCCCCAGTGGCTATAGCGAGGTAATTAGTGTTACTGGGAATATCAAATTGTTGTGGAGGTGGAATGGTTTGTGATGCAGTGGAAGATGTCATGGCTAGGTAGTTGGAGGAATGAGTTTGTTGTCATTATGTGGGTTGGATAAAAGGATTAGCGAACTATTGTAGTGATTTTTCCATGAAAGGGATTTGCCCCTACATTTGTGATTAAGGTTGTTGAGTAGTTTGGATCATAGGTTGTGTAGCTGCGAAGGGATTGATTTGTGCTTGGGATGTGAATGGGTTGGCAGTTTGTTGTTGTGGTTGTTGGTGTTGATGGATTAGTTGATGTTGGATTGGTGGTTGCTATTGCTGGATTGGTTATTATTGTTGCTGGATTGGTTGTTTTTGTTGCTAGATTGGTTGTCATTGTTGTTGTTGTTGCTAGATTGGTTGCTGTTGTTGGATAGGTTACTGCTGGATAGGTTGTTGTTGGATAGGTTGTTGTTGTTGGATAGGTTGTTGCTGTTGGATGGGAATTTGGGGTATGGTAAAGGGATTCATAGATGACTATTGCATGGGAGGATTTGGTTTGATTTGCGGCTGAGGAAGAAGTGCTGACGTGCATTGTGATTGTGTTGCTAGTGGAACGGGGAAGGTGGACCCTTCCAAAAATAAGGGTTGGTTGTAAGTGTTGGTGGGTGGCATGCCTATGGTGAAGTGTGTTTGCTTTTATGGGTATGTGATGGAAGAAAATGGTGGAACAGGCATGGAGACTTGGGTGCTTTGATGTTGCGAATTGGTTGTTACATTTTGAATGGGCTGAGTATGGATGGGTAGAATGGTGGTTTGCTGAGTACTAGCTGGTGGTGGTGTAAATTGTGCTACAAATGTTGGGAATGTTTGTAAGAGTGGAGTAGATGTGAAATGAGGAGGTGCTTACATAGTGATGGGGGTATTGCTTGTGTTGCTGATGTTGGATCAAGAGGCAGGGTTCCTTAGGTGAATGAAGGTGTCGTGTGCATGATGGAGGGTGGGACAGAAGTTTGGACTACTTGTGTGATAAGAGTTCCCACCTGTAGGGCTCACTGAATTGGATCAAAAAATTCATTTCTAGTGGGATGAGGACATTCCCCTAGAATTTCCATAGGTCATGTGACAAGTGTGGGTATAATCCAAGGTGGGAGTTGAAGTCCTTGTTGCTAAATGTCAAAGAGTACTTGATTGTTTGTACGTCTACTCATGGCATTAACCATGTGGACATGTCTTGGATGATTGATAAATGTTTCTATGGTACTCATGGTAGGAGTCTCATTAGTATCTACCCAGATGTGCTCAATTTGTTTTTTGGTCTGAGGCACATAAGTAACCATGACATTAGTGTTTTCATTTTTAGGATTAGAGGAACTAGTGGCAAGATTAGGGTCCATGTTCTTCATCTTCTTAGTGGCTCGTGTGATAGGTGGCATGAAATGACTACCTTAAGGGGATATGAGATGCAAGATGTAATGCAAGGATGTTCCTAGGAAGCTAAGGATAGTGGTACTAGGATTAGGATGATGAATATGATCCTACGAATTAAGGATGACTTGATGTGTGTAAGGATTAAGGGTTTCTTTCCCTAGTGTAAGATCAAATGGATTGTGACTATCTACCTAAGATAGACTTGTGATCTTTGGCAGATGGGATTCTCTGTTAGTGCGAACCAACCTTTTGATCAAGGTGATGAGGTTGCTAAGGAAAAGGGGATTATCCTAAACAATGCTTAGTTAAGGATACTTAAGGATGGAGGTCTAATTAAGATTTAGGGTCTAAGAAACTCAAAAAGGGATACAATACCAAGTGAGGGATGTGACTAACGATGCCTTGGATGATGATTAGGATGATGCTAGGTTCACTAGGATTGGATTGGATGATGATGGATTATGCTAGGATGAGTGTGTGAGGTGCTTCTAAAGATTAAAACCTAAGGGAGGCCCTAAAATGAAAGCTAAGTGAGCTTAAGAAGAGGAGGAATGTTTGTTTGTTGTGGTAAACTAGCTAGTCATATTGCTCAAAGCCAACAAAAGCAGTGTTTAGATAATATTTTCCCATAAAGTGAGAAACCTTTTTGTTGTATATCACTTTGTCAAATTGTTCTCGTTTATGGGTTTCTTTCTTGATGGAATCAACTATGTGTTGGTACTTGTTAGCCTCTTGGGTTGTATTCTTTTGTTCTCTTTGTACGAGGAGTAACAAATTTTTCACCTTCTTGTGATTCTTGGAATCGGTCATGTCCTATAGCAAAAGGTTTTGATTTTGGATGACCAATTGGAGTTCTTAGGACATATCTCATAAAAGGTTAAAGTTTGAATATGTTGGAAAATTTTGAAGCACACAGTAGCCTAAAAGGACATTATTTTGATGGTCTAGGAAAAGCTTGATTTCTGTCTGATTTTCAGTAGATTTTGTTCCATGGCAAGAACCAATTTCAACACAGTCAAATGAGAAAATAACATGCATGGGTCTGAAAACAATCTGACAAGGGAAAAAGAAACCTTGAAGGATACAAACAAGTGACAAATTTCATTTGTTTGGTATTTTGTTTGTGTTTTGGATTTGTCAATGTTCTTCAAACACTTCAAGCACAAGTCTACCTAAACAGTTGGTATAGCATGAAAATACTTTCTCCCAAGCTTTGGCACACACATGAGATAATTAGAATATAGACATCACCAAGTACGCAATGGCTCTAGTCATGATGTCATATTATCTAGTTCCAAATGCTCAAGGTGGCATGAATGTACGAGTGATCTTGGGGAGATTTCTATCTCCCCTGCATAAGTATTATCACCTTTTAGGGGTGTTCCAGGTTATAGCTTCTATGCCTAGAGTGTTTAGTAAGGTTGTCCATTCTATTGTATCCTCTATGTCTATGCAAGCATGATTCAGGCGTATAGCCCCATAGAGTGTCTTGACAAAAGTGATCACATAAATCTGATTGAGACCATGAGCCTGCACTTAAGTTAGACAAGAGTAGAGTATAAGCTCAAATGCAAATCAAATCATGAGGCTTTAACCCCAAGGAGTAAATTTGATTAATGTGAGTTAGAGTGGTGTGGATTACACCTCATTCTCACGTGGGTCATTCTCGGGAGATTTTTTCCTCAACCGGTAGGCCCATCTAAATGATTAACTTGTTAAAGAAAATTGGATTGGTGAAAAAAAGGAATCTGGATTTTTGATTTTCCCACAAGGGGAAAAGAACATACTCTCCTATCCAGCATCATTTTCTCCACAAACACACAAGACAATTTTTTTTGTTCCTAAAGATTTATTTGTTTAACTCAAAGTGAGTGCGTCTAAGTTTTTAATCTTCCCAAAAGGGAAGAGAGAATAATCCACTAACACTTGCTTTGGATTATACAATTAAATCTCCCTATTTATGATAGGTTCCTAAGAAAGATTAAAGCAAACATGATCATTTGGTCAATTTTGGAGTGAGGTAACCTGCAAGACAAACGTGAGTAGTCTTTTGAGCTTATGTCTTTTCCAAGTGGTGTTGTAAGAAAATGGGTTAGTAGTTTCAATTTTAGCCTTTGACAAATGTTGAAAGCACAAAAACCACTTAAACAGTTGTTAGCAAAAATTATCAATAACTGTCTGTCAGAGCGAAGACACCGATTCATGGCGCAGATGTTGGTTCTATGTTTTAGCTCAAAAAATAACATAATGCAGTAAAATAAGCTAAAAAACACAGAAAGTCAGAAAACTGCTATACCAGTCAGAGACGTAGATTCATGAAATGCAGATGTTGATCGATGAGTGTTCTGTACCAGCATTTTTGCAGATACTGAAATAGGAACCCGAGTCTACGTAGACAATACTGTATCTGCAAGTTCCCAAAAATGCAGCAAAAATAGCAAAAAGTGTTATTGTTCCTTCTTCTTAATCTTTAATTTGATCAAAATTAACCATTTTGAGATTATCCAAACATTAAAAAGCTAGTGTTCCTTAAGAAGTTATCAAGATTCATTCCCTTAGTAAAAATTTTCCATTATAACTATTTGTTAGATTGATCTTTGCTAAAAAAAAATGTTTAAATACTGGAAAGTAGTGGGAAAGACAAAAATCTTGAAAAATGACAACTTATGTTTGGAAAAAACCTTAAATAAACAATTCCAGGTAGAGACACTGGTTCAGGGAACATATGCTGGTTAGCACAGACATCAAATGGTTGTTAACAGAGAACCAACATTTGCGCAGACACCTCTACGTAAAATATAGACGCTGATCTGTGAGCTTGGCAAATTTTTGAAGAAAAAGACAAGAAGTGAGAATGGTTTTAGGGACGTGGGTCCTATCGGGCATGCCAAAATGGAGTATGAGGAAAATGTCAACCTGTAATCACTGACAAACAAGAAATCATTAGAAGGTTAGCATCTAAAATCCAAGTGAAATAAAAGCAAGAAAAATAAAGTAAAGTATCCTCATATCATCAGATAGAGCTAAAACAAGTTGCACCTATGAGGCTTGTTTGATTTTCTCCTTTTGGATTGGATGTGAGTGTGCTCTCTTAAACACACAAATGCAATGGATCCCCAAAATGGAATTATTAAAATTGATGCAAGATTGGATGAAGAGAGAAGGATTCAAGAGCTAGTATGGAATAACTAGTCTAAAACTTCTCCAAATGATTAAACTACTATGATTGAAATGCAAGACAATGCAAGAAACTATCATTTATTTTAGCCAAAAGAAAACCTAACATGTGATTTCTAAGTGATTTAAGTATAAAAACATGAAACTATCAATGAAAATCCGAATCAATTCTAGCATAATAACAATGCACAATGAGAGATGAAAATGAAGAGGAGAAGGCCTCTATTTATAGATTTTTGGGATAGAAGAGGAGAGGTTGGGTGAGGTGTCATCTATGTGGCATCCACATAAGAGTAACATAAGGGACACATAGGCTTGGAAGGGATGGCTAATTTTGAGTCAAACTTGGCATTAAATTTTGAGTGGCTCAAGATTTCCAAGTGGGAGACAAACTTGTAATAGGAATTTAAGAGGGATAGGTGACCATTTTGGGAAGAATTTCCACATGTTGGTGAGCATTCCATTAGCCTTAAAAAGGTTAGGAATCACCCTTTAAGTATGATCAGAGGGCATTTAGGTAGGGAAACATGCTTAGGAAGTGAGGTGATGGGAGTAGAGTAGGAATAGGGTAGGTCTCTAGGTTGGATTAATAGGCTTCTAGCTAGGGTTTAAATTATAATTCAAATTAAATTTGAATAAATCATAGTTTAGAAGAATTAGGGATATGGAGGAAGTTTAATAAATATAGATTTATTAAAAAGGGGATTTTTGTGAGGCAAATGTATTTAAATAAAATACATTAGGATAGTATTTAAACCATTGATAAATACCAACTTATGAAACTATTTAATTGATTGAATTAAATAGTTAGAGGAGTAAGAGGGAAATTAATATTAATAATAATATTAATTTTTTTCTGGACGTCTACAATATTAAATCATTGGAGGATTATTTTGAGGGTGCATTTTGTCATGCACCTAAGAGAGTTTAACATGTAGAAGATATTAGGGATTATATTCACTATAAGCTTGAGGAGTTAGGAGATTTTGACATTTAGAAGCAATTTGAATATCTATGTGTTGATGGAACTTTGAAAGATGAATTCAAGAAGGTTGATTAGATTAATCTAGCACAATTTTAAGATGTCTATGTATTTGATAAACCAGAGTGGGTCAGAATAGTGTTGAGTAAGATCCATAGTTGGTTTAGCTAGCTTGGAGGTCAACCCATTAAGATTAAAAAATAACTAATTCATGTAGTAACTATATTTAATGCAACCGGTGAGGTTCTATCTCTCAGATCATCAAAGAAAAATATTGTTGGAAAACTTATAGACTCTAAATGGGACAAAAGAGCTATGATAGTGAATGATATCAAATAGCATGATTTCAATTTTTCTTCTATGGTACGGGGATACAAAATTTATCATAGAAGTACATAATAAATTTTATCTCTTCTAATATCATTTGTAGTGCCTCCCAAATGTTGAAGGAAACTGCTCAAATAGATGTTTGGGAAATTCTAAGGGAACAAGTATTGCAAAATATTGCTAAGAATAAGAAGGATAAGATGCAAATATTTAACTATGAATCACTGGTTATCCATATATTCTTTTACTTGATGAAATTTTTCCCAGGTGTCTCAAATGTATATGTAAAAAGGACATCCCTGCAGCTATTCAAATCAATAGAATCTATCAGATGTAGAACTTAGATGACATTGATTAGAAGCTCTTTAGTTATTTTAAAATGTTTCAAAAATATATGCAAATATGCGAGAGAATTCGTAGAGGTCTTGTTGAGAAGCATAATGATACATTTTGTTTCATGGTAGAAATTGATGCATGTTTCAAGAAACTAGTGGAGCCTAGAACCCTTAGAATTATGCCAATGGCATATGAAGTAGATTCTGAGATTGTGGTTAGTTTGAAGGCATCATATTTTTCCATTAGTATATACAAGGAAAAATAGGATGAACACCATCGGTTTACACCACACCGACAGACAGGGTACAACACTACTCGACGCCAAGGTTACCCGATACTACCAGGTTCAAAGCTTCCCAACAAACACTATTCAGTGTTACCCGATGAGAAAAAGGATAAAGGAACCCGACGAGTAACAACAGTGGAGCCCGATGAAATACTAAAGCGAGGAACCTGATAGATGAAGGGAACCCGATGATCAGTTTAGAAAGGAACACTCATAGACTTTCAGTTCAAACCGACGACCAAGAACTGACAATTAGTTGCATCCCGCAAAAAGTGGATCTGACTTTCTACGTGAGCTAAATCACTAAAGTTGTATATATAGCTTCTTGATTTGTTTTTAAATACATTATGTATGGAGGAAGAAATGTATTTAATATTGTTTTAATCAGTTTAACTTATTTAAAACATGAAAATTAAAGATCAAGGTCAAGTTGTATACCTTGGATCTAGAGTTAACTTTATAATGTGTGATTCTAGAATAGGTCAAATACTTATATAAATAGATGCTCAATCTATTGTGAACATGTTGTTCAATGGTGATAGTAGCCACTGAGAGCATCTAAGGACTAGACAAGAGAATTCATGCAGAAGGATAGAAAATGATCAATTTAGTTTTCAAGAACAAGAACAAAGGCTACCGACGAGAAGAGAAAGGTATTAATCAATCACTATAGGTGATATTCATATTTTGAGAGGTTTAATGGATCTGTAATAAAAAATTATAGCATGCATAAAATTAGGTCAAACATTCTATACTCATTCTAACAAATGTAGTACACTTAAGAAATCCTTTCAAGGAAGGTGGACTTAACAATCCTATTATAAATCTCTTAACCGAGTGCACACTTAAATCAGTGTTGCTAAAGCTCTTAACAGAGTAGATCTTAACCAGTCTCCATGTTAATACTCCCAATAGGGTAGATCATCATAAGTGATCAATTGTAAGCCTTTACCGGCTCCCTTCCATTCTACAGATAGTGAAGTTTTGTGGGTGCCATCCCCAGTGCTATTTTTACTTCCTAACAGGAGTTTTCTGCGATATCATATCTTGTGTTATGTGTTTATTATTTTCATCAATGTTTCTATGAATGATTTCATACATTTAAGATTATGAATTAATGTCACATGCATAATAAAGAACAACATATATGGTCAGTAATACACTAAAGATTGTTTACTAATGATGAAAGGTGAAAAGAGTTAAAAGTTTTAGAGGCACTGATTCACTGCTCCCCTCTCAGTACTACTTCCCATTAATCCCAACAATTGGTATCAGAGCTAAGTATTTTCATGGAAAGCTTAAAGGCTCAAGAGCAAAGATCTTACAATGGAGAAGTAGAAACTTGATAAAAATATTGAGAATTAAAATCTTGAAATACAGATGTTCTATGAACAGTATAAAGAAGCAAGAGTCAAGATGAGAGACCTATTGGATGAGAGGAAAGGTATGGCAACTCGGAAAAATGAAAAATATTATCAAGAAGAAGAGATTCAAGATTTCTTTGAGTCTTTAGAATCAAATGCAAGAAAGGCATTAGATACATCAGAAGAGAACATCACAAATCTAAAAGAGATCAATCAACATATGACAGAGAAAATAAAGATGCTACAAATTGGTCAAGAGACACAGATGGTAAGAATGACTGATGTGATGAGTTCTTCTAGACAAGATGAAACAAAAAGAACACTAGCTATTGATGATAGTAGGAAGATTACAAAGAAACTACAAGAAAAGGAGTTAGAAATTCAAATACATGCTAACATCACCATGATCTTACAAATTAGATTATTATTATGAGTCAAGAAGCAAATAGAATAAACATGGAACTCATTGAAAGAATACAGATTATTAGTGAACTAAGGGAAGAGAGTGAAAAACTAAAGCATGAGATTAAAATTCAGAAACAAAATAATGAGATTATGAGAAAGGTTGAATAGAGAAATAAAAGAATGGATGATTTTCTTTAAGGAAAATAAAGAGTCAACAAAAACAATGGTCTATGTTTTACCGAAAGTAGAGAATCATCAAATTAAGCTAATCCAAAGAATGCCTATGAAAATCCAAGACCAAGCAAGCTTATATGCAAACACTGTGGAAAGAAAGGTCACACATCAAATGTATGCAGAGGTAAAATGAAAGGTATTCCTAAATCTACATCTTCATTGATATGATTCTCTTATAAATGTTACAAGAGAGGACATAAAGCATATGAATGTAAGTCTAAGGTGGATCAACCAAAGAAGGAAACCTACATGGACAAATACTGTCCTACATGCAAAATGATTGGGCGCACAACTAATGAATGCTGGAAAAATAAAAGGAAAGCAAAGGAAGCCTAAAGGTCAAGAAACTCCTTATCAACCAAATAAAATTGGTAATCAATATGTATGGGACTAGAGTACATGGACAAATTATACAGAATGTGGTAGATATGGTCACATTTATGCAAAATGCATGAGAGCATGGACCAAAAGGTCTAGAGGTTGGAAAAACCTTAGAATGCAATGCTTACACTGTCATAAAGTTAGTCATCTCAAGAAAGACTGCAAAGACCAAATGAAAGAGACAAGAACATATCCCAATGGAAATACCATTGAAGATAGCCAGAGGGCTAGAGACAAAATGTGGAGAAAATCTTCAATCAATGATGAAGCTAGACCAAGCAATGTAAATGGTGACACCCCATCCAATGGATATGGTTACATCACCATCCCCACTCAAGCTGAACAAGTAAGTATGGAACTGCACTACACCAAGTCATATTTTGCATTAGTTCCGTTATACAAATTGATAAATAGTCAAAATCTACATTAAAAAAAGATGCATATTATGTTACTTTTTGTTATTCTGAGAAATCACCTCCATCAGTAAGCACATACCAAAACTCATCAGTGAACAAAAAGGATGATTTATTTACACTTACCAAAAAATTTTGGTCATCACATAAAATGGCTAAGTTGCCAATGTAACACGACACCCATTGGTAAGGAAGCAAAGTTATAAAGTTGTCGTGACACAATACCGATATCCCTTGGTAAAAGAAAAATTATTAAGAGCCATCCCAAGCATCCTATCAACACTGATGATGCTATTAAGAAGTCTTCTTGATGAGCTCTATCTTTATGACCCAATGAGTCATTGAGCATTTATGACAGACTTAGTGAAAAAGTCTATAAATACTCGACGGAGCATTTCATTTTGCACCCGTGATTTGATGAGAAAAAGCAGAGAAAAACTAGAGTGATAAAATATCAGATAGTAGAGTGACCTTGACTCAATCTAGAACATAGCAAACAGATCATTCACCAATATCACAGATTGAAGTAAGTATCGAGGGCACCGAAGAACTCTGTTGTTATTTTCAAGAAAGCCCTAAATTTGAAAAAAGATGGCAACCACTTCAAGAACCACAAAGATCAAGAGTGATAAGAAGAATGAGATTAGGATAATTAAGAATAGAACTTGTGTAGAACCAAAGTACAGTATATGCCCAGAGATTACATCGCAACCTGACAAATTTGGTGCATTTGCCAAATTCCACCTAGGGTTTTGCTTATAGAAGACATTAGGTCTTATATCCACAACAAGATTGATGAACTAGGTGATCTGGAAATGGATGAAGCTTACAAGAAGCTTTTTGATGCAGAAGGGAACCTAGAGGAAGAGAAGAAACACTTAGAGGTTAAAGAGATAACAAATGCCCTACATGTCCTGAGGGTTTTCAAAACCAACGAGATTAGGTTAGTTTTGACCAGAATGCATGAGCAGAAGTTGTGGTTAGATCAAACTAAACATATCACTAAGGATGTGCTTCATGTTGTAACTGGTTTTCCAATAACCAACAAGCCTAAGGAACAAAAGTATCCCTCTAGGATAGAAGTTGAAAAAGTCACAAAAGTTGTGTGGGATAACAAAGGTCTGAAAGTGAATACCATCACCGATGAGGAACTAAGGTTCGGTGCATGTGTAATTGGTTACAAGATCTTCCAAGCAAGCAGGCTTAATAGCATAGCTTCTATAGTAGTAAGCACAACTTACAAGATAGTGACCAAGGGAATTTAGATGGATCTATGTGAGATCCTGTTAAAGCAACTTGATGAGAACATGACGAAAATAAGGTCTGCAAAGACTAACACATGTAAGTTTGGTTCACTTATCATGTGTATATTTTTCTAATTTGAATAATACTTTCCTTCAGTAGGAAAAGTGAAATGGGATACAACAAAACCAGTCACATTACAAATTAGTAAACTTATTAAGTCACTAGGAGATAATTTTGATTCAGTTATGACTACATACTTCCTTGAATTCAAGGAAAAGATGATGGAAAGAGTAAGAATCCTTGAACAAATAATTGAGAAACATAGGGATGAGATATGTTTCATGGTGGATACACACTTTACCCACATAAAACCAGTTCTACCAAGGACAACTTGGTTAGCCCCTCTTGATTATGAAATCAACACAGATCAAGCAACCAATGTAATTGATGCATTAATCAATGATCCAATTGACAGAAAACAACCAAGGTTTGGACTTATGAAGAGGCTAGGGAAAAGATAAAAAGAGGCCTAGAAATAAAAAAGACTATTAATAAGAAGAAGAAATGGTGAAGAATCTTGAAAAGATTCTATCGGTTAATAAGGAGGAACATGAACAAATAGAGGAAACCGATGAGTAGGGTACCATTGGTGAAGGGCAAGATGAGAAGAAATCAGATTCTAAGGCAATTGAATCTGATGCACCTCCACCTCCTACAAAGAAACAAAGAACTAAAAGCCAAACTGCTAAGACCGATACCACACCTCCTAAGAAAGGTCAAGTAAGGACATATAAGAGGAAGTAGCAAACTATGAAACAAACCCCTACAAAGAGGAGAAAAAGACTTTTCAGAACTAAAGCTGACATTGAAGACACAGAAGATGATGAGCCTTATGTAGTTAAGAAAAATTTGAGGAATCAAAAAATTGATGAGGCTATTGAGTCTATTGCTACATCTGGCAAAATGTATGATAACAAAATCAAACAATGGGATACACTAAAACCAGAGTACAAAAATAAGATACAAGAGGTAATCATCAGGTCAATGGTAAAATTCAAAATATGTACTAGCTGAATTTTTCAACCAAATACCCAAAGAGTTGTGTTCTCTAATATCTCAACAGTGGTAATATGCTCTACAAACTGAAAGAGAAGCAAGGGAGAGGGCACTTGTCAAACTAATGCCTCCCAAATAAAAGATGGAAGAGATAAAGGAAATAATGAAGAAGCACTTATGTAAATGTTTAGCTAAGATAAGAGCTTACAAAGTGCTAGAAGATAAATTTATTGAGTTGGACAACATGATTGAGACCAAATGGAGACAACTACTAGATCTACCTGCAGAGTCATCAAGTCATGAGATTCAATTACTTCTCATCGACACACCTCATGTAGAGGAGGAGAAAGATAAGGCAAGTACTAAGTACATTGTTTTGGACAATGTTGAAGATATGGAGCCAATTGAGTTAGATAAAGTCATGGATGATCTTGGCATTCAAGACATCACCAATTATGACTATGATAAAGATCCACAGAAGAAAGATGATGTAATGTTTATATAACTTAAGGATCAGGGAAATAAACAAGAATTAAAGACATCAAAGGATAAAGAAATGAATGTTGCTGATAAGACATGGAAGGATACTTCAGTCATTGACATCATAGAACTAGACCCTGCAGAACAGATACAAAAAGATGAAGATGTCACTGCTAAACAAGATGAAACTAATGAGTAGAACCAACTTCTAGATACAGCACAAGTGAGTACTTGGGATAATATGCCAGTGCTAATAAAGGAAATAAATATGCTAGAAGGTAATTAAGTATCTACTTTAGAAGATACAACCACACCTAGGGACAAGGGTGATGCAAATACAAAGGACACAACCGATGTAACAAAGGATACAACTGTAGAACAAGATGCAACCGATGATCAAAAAGATAAATCTACTGATTTAAATAAGGAAGAGGACAAGTAGAAATAAAAAAGTTAAGATGTAAAAATAGATGTGCAAGAGAGGAAAAGAGAAGAAAAATCTATAGAGACACCCAAGGTTGATGGAGAGACATCTTCACCAAACTGACAGGTGAACACCGAATAGAAAACTCAAGAAGCTTCTTCAACAAATCCTTCACTAAGAACTTCAAAGAAGACAAATGAACTAGCAATGTTATTTCATACATATGCATCCACACAATTCTCAAAGAGGAAGAAGAGCAAGCATAAGAATCCAATTACTCTTGATGAAAACATTGAGATTCTAGTATGTGATCCGAGGACATTGGATCCTACTAAATTAACAAAATATGCAAGACTTTGTGAGAGAAAAAAAATGTAGGAAAAATTGAGAAAAGCCATAAAGGAAGCTAAGGTACTTGAAATAGCACAAGGCATACTTCAACAAATTGTACCTGATGTAGATGTTGATCAAACAACACCAATGCTTGATAAATTAGTGGTTCTAATAGGTGCAATAACATCTCAGAACATTGATGCTCAGAAGTCCATGGAAGAAATACTTGAATAGGAATATCAGTTCAAGTTAGCTAAAAAGATAAGCCAAGAAGTGACATTGCCAAAGGTAAAGCTTTTTGAATTGGTTAGCACAATAGATCCAATAAACTCAGAAGCTATAACCTTGATACAAAAATTATGGATGCTTGATCAACTCACTAAGGAGTATACTGACAAGATAGCAAAAATAGATGCTGATCTTCAGACAAGTGCATAGAGTCTCATGAATAGTGAAGAGGAAATAAAATTTCACAATGAGCAGCTCAAGAAAGCTCAAAAATTGAGACAAGACATTCAAATTGTAGAGACAAAGTATAGAGATGAGGTAAATTAGCTTCAAGATCAAATCTTACCGACACTTTCACTACTAAAAAAACATATGACAGAGGAAAAAGCACTAATTTCCACCCCATAAATGTTTGTCCTAGATAGCATTTATGATATGCATGCATAGCTAGAGCTAGAGCACATGGCACTAGAACTACTGAAAGAAAAATGGGAGAAATTGAGCTCGAAGATATCAAGAACACCCACTCACACATTCTTGACACATTGTAAGTTACACATTTTTGTCACATTTTTGGTATCTTATAAGTTGTACATTTTTGTCATGAGTATCAAATAAAGGGGGAAGTGATATGTACAGTTCAATTAGTATAAAGGGGGAAATGATTTATACAGTCAAAAATTTGAAAGAGAAAAGAATAGGGAATGTATAGTATAGAGGCAAGTATACATGTACATATACTTATACTATACCGATGCATACAGTTAGGTGGAGTCATATAATGATAAGGATATATACATGGTGTACATACTAAACACTTTAGTACTATGCACATATCAATTTTTTATACTAATGTCAAATGGGGGAATTAAAGGTATTATATTTTTTCATTAGTATATACAAGGAAAAACATGATGAAAACCATCGGTTTACACTACACCAATAGATAGGGAACAACACTACCCGACGCCAAGGTTACTCGATACTACCAAATACAAAGAATCCAAACAAACATTATTCAGTGTTACCTGATGACAAAAAGGATAAAGGAACCCGACGAGTAACAATAGTGCCACCCAACAGAACACTAAAGAGAGGAACCCGAAAAATGAAGGGAACCCAATGATCAGTTCAGAAATGAACACTGATAGAATTTCAGTTCAAAACAATGACCAAGAATCGATAGTCAGTTACATCAAGCAAAAAGTGGATCTGACTTTCCACGTCAGATAAATCACTGAAGTTGTATATATAGCTTCTTGATTTGTTTTTAAATAAATTATGTGTGGAGGAAGAAATGTATTAAATATTGTTTCAATCAGTTTAACTAATTTAAAACATGAAAACTAAAGATCAAGGTCAAGTTTTAAACCTTAGATCTAGAGTTAACTTTGTAATGTGTGATTCTAGAATATGTCAAATACTTGTATAAATAGATGCTCAATCTATTGTGAACATTTTGTTTGAGGATGATTGTAGCCACTCAGAGCATCTAAGGACCAGACAAGAGAATTCGTGTAGAAGGATAGAAAAGGATCAATTCATTTTTCAAGAACAAGAACACAAGGTACTGATGAGCAGAGAACGGTATTAATCAATCACTATAGGTAATATTCATATTCTGAGAGCTTTAATGGATTTGTAATTAGAAATTATAGATTACATACAATCAGGTCAAACATTATGTACTCATTCTAACAAGTGTAGTACACTTAAGAAATCCTTTCAAGTAAGGTGGACTTAACAGTCCTATTGTAAATCTCTTAACTGAGTGCACACTTAAATCAGTATTGCTAAAGCTCTTAACAAAGTCGATCTTAATTGATCTCCACATTAATAATCCTAATAGGGTAGTGATGACATTAATTTTTCCATTAGTACACAGTGAAAAACATTGACAGAGATCATTGGTACAAGCATTATCGGCGGACTAAAAGAATTACCGATAGACAGCGAGCATACCCGACAAAACATAAAGGTTAGGAGAAAATGCTAAGTATGGAATTGACCGACGAACACTGACAAAGTGTTGCACTGACGAAGTGAAAAGGACATCACCGACGGGTAAATAACATAACATTGAGATCATCACCAATGACATAGTTTTGAGAACAAAACCAATGGAATAGAAAAGGCATACCTGACAACCAGTTCAAGAAAGGAACACTGATGGCAAAGAAAACTGGCTGTCAGAATCGACAATCAGTTAGAGAACCCACAAAAAGTGGATCTGATTTTTACAGGTCAGACAAAGCAATGTAATTCTATTTATAGAGTTTTAATTTGTTTTAAATCATAACTTGAGGATCAAGCAAGCTTTATGTAAATGTTTTAAAGCATCCTAATGGATCTAAAACATATCTAGCTAAAGATCAAGGTCAAGCTGTAAACCTTGGATCTAGAGTTAACTTGCGAAGCGTGAATTAATAATTGAGATATAATCTAGTATAAATAGATGTTCAAATCAATTGTGAGTTATGAATTCAATATTGTTGATAGCCACGAAGAGCATCTAAGGAGAAGAACACAAATTCATGCAAAGTTCAGAATCAAATCATACCAGTTGTCAAGAACACATAGAGGCTACCGACAAGCAAACAAAGGTATTATTCAATCATGCAAGGATGATTACTCATACATAGGAAGCTTTATTGGATCTGTCATCGGCAATTATAGATTGCATACATCATCATATCAAAGACTTATGTAGTTGCATTTTAACAAGTGCATCACATCTAAAATCCTTTTTTAGAAGGTGGAATTAACCGTTCTTTACAAATCTCTTAACAGAGTGCACACTTAACAATGTTGCTAAAGCTTCAAATGAAGTAGATCTTAATAGGTCTCCACTATAATACTCCTAACAGGGTAGGTCATCAGAAGTGACCAATTGTAAGCCTTAATCGGCCCCTTCTTATCTACAGATAGTGAAGTCTTGTGGGTAACAATCCCCACCGCAGTTTTTACTTCCTTACAGGAGTTTTCTGTGATATCATATCTTGTGTCATGTGTTATCTATTTTCATGAATGTTTCTTTTATGGTTACATATTAAATAAATTATGACATGATTGCATATACATAAAGAAAGATGAACATTTAGATAAGATAATTTACAATCTGATGATTAAGTGTTAATGGGCTAACCAAGAAAAGTCTTAGAGGTACTAATTCACCCCTCCCCTCTCGGTACATCATTCCAATATAATTCCAATAATTGGTAGCAGAGCTAAGTCACTTTATTGAAAATCTTAAAGACTTAAGAGAAAAGATCAGAGAAATGGAAAAGTACATACTAGACATGAATATTGAGAATGAGTAGTTACAAATGAAAATAAACTATGAGTAGTATAAAGAAGCAAGAATCAAACTAAGAAAAATTATTGATGAAAGAAAGGATATGGCAACTAGGCTGAATGAGAAAGACTACACAGAATTGGAAATACAAGATTACTTTGATACATCAAAATCATCATCGAGCAAAGCTTCAGACACATCAATAGAATAAATTACAAGTCTACAAGAGGTCAATCTACATCTGACAGATCAAATCAAGATGCTGCAAATCGGTCAAGAAACTCAAATGGTAAAAATGATTGATGTCATGAATGATGCAAGAAAAGTTGAAACTGAAAGAACACTAGCCATTGATGATAGGAGGAAAATTATAGAGAAACTACAAGAGAAAGAATCAGAGATTCAAAGACTTACTAAGCATCATCATGAGGTTACCCACCAGATTATTCTTATGAGTCAAGAAGCAAACATATTAAATACAAAACTCATTGAAAGAATATAGATCATTGGTGAGCTAAGAGAAGACAATGAAAAATTGAAGCATGAAATCAAATTCGAGAATCAACACAACGAATTGATCAAAAAGGCTGAAGATAGAAATAAAAGGATGGATGATTTTCTTGATGGATAGAGAAGAGTCAACAACTACACAGGATTAGGGTACAATGAGAATGGTGAATCTTTTAATCAACCAGATCAGAGGAATTCTTTCACAACCCAAAGATCCAAGAAGGTGTCATGCAATCACTGTGGAAAACCAGGCCACACCTCAAACATTTGCAGAAGCAAAATGAAAGGTATTTCTCAAACTCTATCTACTTTCATTGGTAATTGTTATAAATGTCAAAAGAAAGGACACAAGGCACATGAGTGGAGATCTAAAGTGACAAATCCAAAGAGAAAAACCTATATGTACAAGTACTTTCCTACATGCAAGATGAATGGGCATACACATAAGGAATGCTAGAAAAAGAACAACAAGGCATGGACACCAAAGGAAATTGATAATAGCTACAAATCAACAAGAATAGGTAACTCATATGTTTGGGACTATAACACATGGGTAAATTGCACAACATGTGGAGGGTATGGTCATATTGCTGCCAACTGTATGAGAAAGTGGACTTGAAGGTTAAGAGGTTGGACCAATCCAGGTATGGCATGTTTTCATTGTCATAAGGTTGGACATCTGATAAAATATTGCAAAGACCAACTGACAGACACAAGTACACATCCCAATGGAAATACCATTGATGACATTAAGAGAATGAGAAACAAGATGTGGGTAAAATCCACAAACACTGAAGGTGCTGGAACAAGCAATGCAAATGGTGACACCCCATCTAATGGATCCAGTGACATCACTACATCCAACTAGATTGCACAAGTACTTGTATGGAACTGCATTATGACAAGTTACATTATACATCGGTTACATCACACATAGTTAATATTGTAATATTAGCATGAATAAAGATGCAATATATTGTTATTTGCTAAACTATTCAAAAGCAACCATCGGTTATTGGGCACAATTTGCATCGGTGAAACACACACAAAAAATTCAGCACTACTTACTGGAATGTATCGGTCATTACACAAGCTAAGTGTAAATCGAAGGATATCAGTGAATGTTGAATCAACAAAAGCTATCTTCACAACCTCACCGACAATCATCAGTGAAGTCTCCAAAGCTGCTAGCAACCTTGACGCTTTGCACAGAAACCAAAGTTGTTATGAATTTCTCTACCAAAAAAATCAGTCTTCATATACCAATGATTTCGTAAGCATTAATGACAACTTAGGGCACAAAAAGGTTATAAAATCCCGATGGGTAAACTCATTTTTGCACCCGCAATTTTTGAGCAGAGCAGAGAGATTTCAGGGAAATTTGGAAAGTGACCTAGCAAAAATCAATTTGACATGAAGAATTCACATTCATAGGCAATCATAGAGAATCCATAAGTAATAACACTCACCGACCACACTGTTTTATTTTCCAAAAGCCCTAAATTTCTGCAAATAAGATGGCATCGACTTATAGAGTTGAGAAAATTAAGGAAGATAAGAAGAAATCCTTCAAGCTTGTCAGCAGAGGCTCATGTGTTGAACCTAAATACAAGATACACCCTGAAATAGCTTCACAACCTGATGATTCTGGAGCATTCTCAAGAATCCCACCTAGGGTTTTGCTAGTAGAGGACGTAAGGTCCTATATTCACTATAAGATCTTGGAAATAGGAGATCTAGATCTAGATAATGCCTACAAGGCACTATGTGATGATGCTGGAAAGCTCAAAGAAGAGCACAAACATTTGGATGTAAAGGGACTCACAAATGCACTGCATTTTCCCAAGGTCTTCAAAATAGAATGGATAAAGATTTTTCTTAGCAGAGTTCACAACAAGACTCTATGGAAAAACAAGCCAAAAGAAATAACAAAGAATGTTATTCACACGGTTACTAATTCACCACTCCCCTCTCAGTAGATCATTCCAATATAATTCCAATAGGTAGATCATTAGAAGTGATGAATTGTAATCCTTTACCAGCTCCCTTCCATTCTGCAGATAGTGAAGTTTTGTGGGTGCCATCCCCACCGCAGTTTTTACTTCCTAACAGGAGTTTTTTGCGATATCATATCTTGTGTTATGTGTTTATTATTTTCATGAATGTTTCTATGAATGATTTCATACATTTAAGATTATTAAGTAATGTCACATGCATAAGAAAGAACAACAAATATGGTCAGTAATACAATAAAGATTGTTTACAAATAATGAAAGGTGAAAAGAGTTAAAAGTTTTAGAGGTACTGATTCACCCCTCCACTCTCAGTACTACTTCCCATTAATCCCAACATATTTATGTTGAGGAAATGCTCTGAAAATTTAAACATTCTAGTGTAGAGAGATCTGGTACCTATGTTGAGAAGTATCTAAAAGTTCCTAATCAACTTAATGAAGTGGAAAAGAGTATAAAGATGAGGAAATTGGTTGATAGCATTGGTGAGAAGGAAGCTTTAAATAAAGAGTAGATGGCTGAGTTGAGGAAGAAAGCACAAGAGAAAGAGAATATTAGGTCAGTACATGTTGAACTGATTGATGTTAAGAAGGATGCATCACCTTCTCTAATCATTTCTTTGTCACCTAGTTATAAGACAAGAAGAAGTGCAACTATATATTTGGATACACTTTTGAAGGAGAAGATGAATGTGAGATCACAGTCTGTACCAATAGAGGGAAGATAAAAATAGAAAGGTATCAGTCCAAACAAAAGAGTTAAAGAAGATGAAGATGATTCTCCTAGTGATTCTGATGAGTCCAAGATTAAGATAATAACTAAAGGAGCTACAACAACAAGAGTGGATAATTACAAGCTTAATAGTGTTAGTAAAAATGAAAATCTTGTTGATAAGATTTTGAATAATATTGTTAAGTTTGGTGTTTTGGTTGAATTATAGAATTACTATCATTTATTTAGTGAGGATGAAAGATGTAGACTACACAAATTCCAGTTATTACTTAATTGAAAAAATTTAGCAAGATACTGGTTGAGATAAAGGGTGAAATACCAGATCATTTGTATGATAAATTGGAGGAGAGAAGATTTATTTCTCTAGAGGAAGACAATTTGATAAGAGAAGCATCCATATCTAAGATATTTCCTGTAATCATAAATGGTGAAATGAAAAATCTACTTGAAGAAGAAAATAAGAGATTACTTACCTAGAAAATAATTAGCATGTTAATATATCGGAAGTCAAACGAGATTATTGTAGAGACTGATGAAATTATCAGTAAAATGTTTATGGGGGCTTGTCTTGATGCACTGATGAAGAAAAAGACAATAACTAAGAGTAAAGAAGAAAAACTTTGCAATGATAAAATTTTGTTTCAAATGTTAAAGAATGAGACCTATACACTGCAAGAGTACCTATTACTCTTGATGTTCAGGATATTGAAGATCCATAAAGAAAGGTAAAAGAAAAAGACATGTTTATAAATCAATCTCATCTGATGGGAGAGGATGAAATCAGAGAGATTATGACAAGAAGAGGATACACTATAGATAATCCTATTGAGGTTGAGACTAGAAAGGAGATTGATGAACATACTAGTGATGTTCATAATATTGATGTAATGGATATGAGTACAGAGGAAAAGAAAAAAATAATTAGAAGTTCATACTGATGATGAGTTGAAGAAACCTGAGGAATAAGAAGAGACTGAGTCATTAGTTGGTGAGGTAGATAAATTGTTGGAAAGATATTATTTTGAATCTAATTTGCATGGATCTATTAATCTTAAGAACATAGAAGAAGAAGAAGACATGAATATTTCAGTGTTATCCTGTGAAATGGATAAAGAAAAAGTATTGAACAAAAGTGAGAAAGGGAGAAGAATACTCACCAAATCAGTAGATATGCTTCAGAAGATTATGCCAAATTTTTAGGTAAATCAAGATACCCCTATTTATGATCAACTCAAGGACTTTCTGAATAATCTTGATACATAGTTTGAGTCTTTGGAGAAGGCAACAAAAAGATAAGGTATAAAATGATTGTTTTTCTAAAATATTTCATTACTAATGTTCATTGTTTAGAAAATATATGACATAATTGATTAATAGAATCAATTTTTGAAGGGATCTATTCAGGAAGGTAGTAATATTTTGAGAATATGCATTAATCTATTTCCAAGTATTGTTGACATTGATAAGATCTTGAAGGAAAGAGAAGCATTACTAGAAAACAAATAAAATAACTTTGATCCTTCAAAGGGACTTACTTCTGACCATATGAAGGAAGTAGTGAAAAATAATGATAAAATTAAATTCTTAGAAGATGAATGGAAGAGGGTGTTAGGGAATTTTTCCTGCTTGAGGAGTCTTATTACTCTTAAGTTAGACATTCTATAGAGAAGTCTTGAGAAGGAAAAGAAGAAAAGTATAGTGCCACCCTTGCCTGATATTATGCATGCTAAGGAATCAACTTATGTAATCTATGGGAAGATTTAGATCTTGGAAAGTTTGAGGAAGACATGAAATGCAGATCTGACAGTATTGAAGGACAATTTCCCTGATATATTAAATTTTTTTGTAAGTAAGTGGACAGTATGGGAGTTCTGGTAGATAAGTTTTTCTTTTTGGCCCCAAATTTTGCATTTATGTCAAAGGGGGAGAGATATAGTGAAAAAATCATATAAACATAAGATAGGAGACCTATATCTTAGAGGGAGTACAGTTTTTGGGAGAGTTTTTGAGACTTGCCACTTTGACTGGATACTTAGTCATTTTTTACTAAGTGTTTCCATCGGTGCCAACGGGGAAGATTGTTTGAAAGAGACATATTATAATATATCATATGTTGTCATTGATGGAAACTAAATACACTTTACTCTTGGCCACCTATCATATATTTTGGCTACTGACTATTTTCGTGATGAAAAGAAACTAATTATGAAGAATAGTGTAGGATATAGGTAAAGATATCGAGATAGTATGGATAGAGGTTAATGTACTAGACGATGAAAAGGTAAATATAATTATTAGACACCATGATATATCTTATCCAATGATCACATATTTTTTTGATGCAGTATGATGGAGATATGATACTCAATATTTTGGGAAAATAGAGAACTATCCTATATAGAGTTAGTAGTACATTGGATCGATCACCAATCTTACAAAATCATTGATCTGATCATTTTCATGACTCTTAGTGTAAGGGACGAATATGGCAGATACTCTATTTGAATAGAAAGCTATTATGTGGTGATTTAGTTGAGGTATAATGGAATCTTCTACACACTTTGTTATATGCTTGTTGGGCTGACTGAGTTAATATTTTGGAGATAATATTGAGTATATTTAAGATTGAGATCTAGATGCGATGAGTGTGTAGTGTGAAATTATGTGATATTGATGTGAATATTGACAAAGTACATAGTCAGATAGTGATAATTATCAAAACTTCATTAGAAATATATTGGCATAGTTGATGTTGTTTATCAATTCATTTTTTAGAAAGTAAGTCCATAATCTGACTGTAATTGATTGGTGAATCTCGACTGATGGTCAGTTTGTATTTTTGTATTGAGCTGTAAGCTCTGGGCTATAAGATTGAATGCATGTCCATTGCTATTTATATGTACCATTACCTTTAATAGGCTACTTATTATTGTAGTAGTGAGATATTTGTGGGTACCATCCCCACCAGGGTTTTTTTCCCTTAATAGGGTTTTTCTTGAAGATAATTCATGGTACTATGATGCTATGTGCGTTCATCTTAATCTTTTTACTTTCAGTTATTTGTGGTTTCAATTTTTTTTATTGGATTAAGAAAGTTAATAATATTATTTCACATATTCACTTACCCCCCTCCCAGTGCTTCCTATCTCTAACAGGTACCTTGTGGACTATTCCCTCACTTGATAAATTTATTGTTGATGATACAAAGGTGAAAGAAAAGTTAATTCAAATGGGTACTTTTAAATATACAAAGGAAAAATCTCTAATTGTAGGAAATGAAAAGAAACAAACTAAATAAAAAGGACAAGTGAAGAAAGAAGATAAAATTGATAACTTCAAAAAGGATAACTCGTCTCAACAAAGTAAATCAAATATAGAGAGAGTTAAATATTCCTTTTGTAACCAAATTTTTCATTAAGAATATCAATGCATGAAAAAAAATTGAGAACCTCAATTTTGTACTCATAAATAATAATATTGAGGTAACTGATTTTGTCAAAGTATCTTCTTCAAATCAAGAAATTGTTTAGGAAAAAGAGAAATTGAAATGTAGGGTCTTATTTTCTAAAGAAATTATAGATTTTGGTGTTACACACCCTATGGGCTCTCAACTTGATGTGGACTCTTCATCTCTCAATTCCTATAATGATAATTCAGTTGATTGAGCAAATGAAAGTCATATTTAGGCAACTTTTCATGAAGGACTAAAAGCTCTTCTTCGTGTGTGGTCTACATCAGTAGAATCATCATCCTTTGGGGTGGAGGGGCTTATAGGATTCTTCTCTTCTTATCTCTTTTTTTGAGGATATTTATTTTCCACTAGGTTTTATATCTTTATCCTTTTATGAGATATTTCATTGTACATTGGTACCTCACCAGACTAGTAGTTGGGACTCATTTTTTATCTTGTCCTTCTAATTTATGCTTAAGCGGGAGGGGGTGTTAGTATATTTATTTAATTTAATTATATTTATGCTTATTAAGCCAAGACATCTAATGATCATTTGACACTTGTTCACAAAAGTTGTCATCATTTGAGAGTTTTTTAGAGATGTTTCAATTCCATTGTGATACCTTGTCCTAATTTAGTGGGAGGCAACTCACTGTCACTCATTGAGTGTTGGGTTTGAATTTTGATTCAACCCAATCACTTTTCTTATGTATACTTTGATTCTTTAGTTAATATATGATTAACTTTGGGCTCTATTTTATGATATTATGCTTCATTTTTTTGTCTCTTATTGATCTTGGTTGTAGAAATATATATTATTTTGGAACCCAATTACAAGGTTAGATAATGCAAAGGTAGAGGAAGGTGTTAATCATGGTTTAAATAGAAATAAAAAATTAATTATATACAAGGGTAATTCAAGTTGGGGTTAAAAACTTGTCTTACATGTGGATCATAGAGCTTGACGACTTGTAATGTTAGGTTACAAACATACTTTGCAATGGCTAAATTTTTTTTAACTTATGTATTATAAGGAACTTGTGAAAAAATGGACTAGATAGAATCCAAATGAACAAAGTTTGCAAGGAATCAAAATGCATGCAAGAGAATTTGAAGACTACCTTCAAATGCATGCCTAGAGCACATAGGCTACAAAATAGAGAATTTTTCTAAGGTTATTCCATTAATTTCAAGAAGAAAAAATCAAGGATAACACTGCCTATGCATTAAGTGAACACTTTTAATTAGAAAATTTATTTCCATATCTAATATAGAATGAGTTTACCGAGACCATATGTTTGACCAAAATTATTTTTTGTTAAAAAACTCTTAAAATTAAAGATGATAAGTTGGTCAAGAGTTTGACATAACATTGTACTTTTAGCCATTGATAATGCCAAGAGCTTATGAAAAGTGAAAATAATATACTATTTATAATCTAGGCTTATTTATATATAAATAGGTATTTGAGTGCCATATTTTGGATTATTTTAGCATATGATTTCTTAGATATCGTTTAGTTGTTTTATGCACTACATCTCCTATTTATTGTGCATGCGAGATCTTTTCTTTCAAATATTTTTTTTTGAAAGGTAAATTGTACTACAATGATTATTTGAAACTTTTAGGTGGACATACTCTTATAGTATATTAGAATCTATGAGTCAATTGGGAATCCATCACTATTGAGTACCACATTAATTTGCTTGGGAGTGTGGATGTTTTTCACTAGAAATAGTTTTCCATATAAATGAATATGCCATTGTATATTTTTATAAATTTGTTTTTTGTAATTATATTGTATATTTTATTTCTATTGATATCTCCAACCATAAATTAGATTAGGAGCATTTTTATATTTATTCTTTTTTCATATTCAAGCTGAAAAGTTACAAAAAATTAAAGATTTTATTTTCAATGAGGTGTAAAATTATTATTTAAACAAGTTTCAATCTCTTCTCTATATTTCATATTATGCATGTAGTTTTCTATTAATATTTGTAATTCCTAAACATTAAAAATCTAAAGGTTTGACATGAGTGATTGATCTAAAATTTGCAAAGATAAGGTGGGAGAAAGGTAGAGAAAGGTAGAGAAAGAAAGAAGACAAGAAAGTGACATTTATAGATAGGGATGGAGGAGAGAATGAGAGGGGAAGACACAATATTTATCACATATATTATTAAACCTTATCAAATCATTTTAAACAAGACATACCTAATTAAATGTTTATGTTTTGTATACTCATAGCAATGGATTTAGCTTAAGATAAATGCGACATACAAATAATAAGATTTTATCTTTCCTATTTATTTAGAGGCGTAATAATTATACCTATTAAGTAAATAAATAGTATGATTAATTGAGAAAATTAAATACGCATAAAAAATAACTTAAATTTTTACACGTGAAAATATGAAGTGTGCAATAATTTACCTTGGTATATCACATGCTATGACTTTCTTTACCAATAGACCTATTTTTTGAATACCTACCCTACTTAACTACAATGTATATTTTAAAAAATTCAATAGCATGGTAAATACAAACTAACTATTTATTTATAGTATTAGAAATCTACCTACTATACTTGCTTACATGTAAAAATATATTATAAATGTCAGTTTTATTTTGCTATATTCTCTTTAATGACTATCATGCACTAGTCATTTTATGTAGAGTTGTTAAAATCAATATTCAATTATTTTGATGTGATTAAATATTTATAATTTCAATATATTTGTAAATATTTAGAAAAGTAATGTTTGGATAGTAAAACTCTTCATCAAAGAATAGGATTTGGACCAAAAATAATAAAAAACATCCTTCGTCTAAGAATAGGATATGGACTCAAATTTTAAATATGACTTGGCCATCCCTAAATAGTCAAAGATTGTTACTTTAAATATACATTCATTTATCTTTGCCTTGAACAAATATATCAATTTATATATAAATTTATTAGGTTCGCTACGAAAGTCAGTCAAACACATGGTTGGCATTCAGTCAAGCCATTTTGTTTAAGTTTATGGTCTTCAGTGTTTGCAAAATATAATAATGAATGCCACTGTGTGTTTAATACACAAAATTTTTTAAGGGGGGGTGTTAGGGTAATCATTAGTTTTCTTACTACTTAAATAATGTTGATTTAATTAGTTAAGTTATAACTCTTTAGTGCTTAATCTTTCTCTTAGGTCCATTAATAATTAATTCTTTTGTTAATTATTAATGTGCAACCTAGATTTTACCTTTTAGGGTTTTGTTCACCTTTATAAGGTTGAACTTTGTAATTGTTGTTCATTAATTCATATTATAATTTCGCTCTCATTTCTTGAGAAACTTCTGATTTCATCTCTCTCCTTCTTCTTGCTTCTTCCAGTGACAGTGTTATTTTGCATGCAGGTTTCTTAGCATTTTGTGGATTTGTATCTCTCAAATCCTACAATTACTTACCAAGAAAAGAATTAACATGTTAATGGATGGGAAGTCATACAATATTATTGTAGAGACTAATGAAATTATCAGTAAAATATTTATGGGGGCTTGTCTTGATGCACTGATGAAGAAAAAGACAAGAACTAAGAGTAAAGACGACAAACTTTGCAATGATAAAATTTTGTTTCAACTGTTAAAGAATGAGACCTATTCACTACAAGAGTACCTATTACTCTTGATGTTCAGGATATTGAAGATCCATAAGGAAAGGTAAAAGAAAAAGACATGTTTATACATCAATCTCATCTAATGGGAGAGGATGAAATCAGAGAGATTATGACATCAAGAGGATACACTATAGATAATCTGATTGAGGTTGAGACTAGAAAGGAGATTGATGAACATACTAGTGATGTTCATAATATTGATGTAATGGATATGAGTACAGAGGAAAAGAAAAAAATAATTAGAAGTTTTTACTGATGATGAGTTGAAGAAACCTGAGGAATAGGAAGAGATTGAGTCATTAGTTGGTGAGGTAGATAAATTGTTGGAAAGATATTCTTTTGAATATAATTTTCATCGATCTATTAATGTTAAGAACATAGAAGAAGAAGAAGACATGAATATTTTAGTTTTATCCTGTGGAATGGATAAAGAAAAAGTATTGAATAAAAGTGAGAAAGGGAGAAGAATACTCACCAAATTAGTAGATATGCTTCAGAAGATCATTCCAAATTTTTAGGTAAATCAAGATACCCCTATTTATGATCAACTCAAGGACTTTCTGAATAATCTTGATACATAGTTTGAGTCTTTGGAGAAGGCAACAAAAGATAAGGTACAAAATGATTGTTTTTTCTAAAATATTTCATTACTTATGTTCATTGATTACAAAATATATGACATAATTGATTACTAGAATCAATTTTTCAAGGGATCTATTCAGGAAGGTAGTAACATTTTGAGAATGTGCATTAATCTATTTCCAAGTATTGTTGACATTGAAAAGATCTTGAAGGAAAGAGAAGCATTGCTACAAAACAAAGAAAATAACTTTGATCCTTCAAAGGGACTTACTTCTGACCATATGAAGGAAGTAGTGAAAAATAATGATAAAATTAAATGCTTAAAAGATGAATGGAAGAGGGTGTTAGGGAATTTTTCTGGCTTGAGAAATATTATTACTCTTAAGTTACACATTCTGTAGAGAAGTCTTGAGAAGGAAAAGAAGAAAAGTATAGTGCCACCCCTGCCTGATATTATGCATGCTAAGGAATCAACTTATGTAATATGTGGGAAGATTCAGATTTTGGATAGTTTGAGGAAGACATGAAATGCATATTTGACAGTATTGAAGGATAATTTCTCTGATATATTCAATTTTTTTGTAAGTAAACGACAGTATGGGAGTTTTGGTAGATAAGTTTTTCTTTTTGGCCCCAAATTTTGCATTTATGTCAAAGGGGGAGAGATATAGTGAAAAAATTATATAAACATAAGATAGGAGACCTATATCTTAGGGGGGGGGGTATAGTTTTTGGGAGAGTTTTTGAGACTTGGCACTTTGACTGGATACTTAGTTATTTTTTACTAAGTGTTTCCATCATTTCCAATGGGGAAGATGTTGGAAAGAGACATATTATAATATATCATATGTTGTCATTGATGACAACTAGATACACTTTCCTCTTGGCCACCTATCATATCTTTTGGCTACTGACTATTTTCGTGATGAAAAGAAACTAATTATGAAGAACAGTGTAGGATATAGGTAAAGATATCGAGTTAGTATGGATAGAGGTTAATGTACTAGATGATGCAAAGGTAAATATAATTATTAGACACCATGATATATCTTATCCAATGATCACATATTTTTTGATGCAGTATGATGGAGATATGATACTTAGTATTTTAGGAAAATAGAGAACTATCCTATATAGAGTTAGTAGTACATTGGATCGATCACCGATCTTACAAAATCATTGATCTAATCATTTTGATGACTCTTAGTGTAAGGGAAGAATATGGAGGATACTCTATTTGAATAGAAAGTTATTATGTGGTGATTTAGTCGAGGTATAATGGAATCTTCTACGCACTTTGTTATATGCTTGTTGGGCTCACTGAGTTAATATTTTGGAGATAAGATCGAGTATATTTAAGATTGAGATCTAGATGCGATGAGTGTGTAGTGTGAAATTATGTGATATTGATGTGAAGATTGACAAAGTAGATAGTCAGATAGTGATAATTACCAAAACTTCATTAGAAATATATTGGCATAATTGATGTTGTTTATCAATTTATTTTTTAGAAAGTAAGTCCATATTCTGACTGTAATTGATTGGTGAACCCCAACTAACGGTCAGTTTGTTGTTTTGTATTGAGCTGTAAGCTATGGGATATAAGATTGAATGCATGCCCATTCCTCTTTATATGTACTATTACCTTTAATAGGCTACTTATTATTGTAGTAGTGAGATATTTGTGGGTACCATCCCCACTAGGGTTTTTTTCCATTAATAGGGTTTTTCTTGAAGATAATTCATGGTATTATGATGCTATGTGCGTTCATCTTAATCTTTTTACTTTCAGTTATTTGTGGTTTCAAGTTTTTTTATTGGATTAAGAAAGTTAATAATATTATTGCACCTATTCACTCCCCCCCCCTCTCAGTTCTTCCTATCTCTAACAGGTACCTTGCGGACTATTCCCTCACTTGATAAATTTATTGTTTATCATACAAAGGTGAAAGAAAAGTTAATTCAATTGGGTACTTTGAAATATACTAAGGAAAAATCTCTAATTGCAGGAAATGAAAAGAAACAAACTAAATAAAAAGGACAAGTGAAGAAAGAAGATAAAATTGATAACTTCAAAAAGGATAACTCATCTCAACAAAGTAAATCAAATATCGAGGGAGTTAAATATTCCTTTTGTAACCAAATTGTTCATGAAGAATATCAATGCATGAAAAAAAATTGAGAACCTCAATTTTGTACTCATAAATAATAATATTGAGGTAACTGATTTTGTCAAAGTATCTTCTTCAAATCAAGAAATTGTTAAGGACAAAGAGAAATTGAAATGTAGGGTCTTATTTTCTAAAGAAATTATAGATTTTTGTATTAGACACCCTATGGGTTCTCAACTTGATGTGGACTCTTCATCTCTCAATTCCTATAATGATAATTCAGTTGATTGAGCAAATGAAAGTCATATTTAGGCAAATTTTCATGAAGGACTACAAGCTCTTCTTCGTGTGTGGTCTACATCAGTAGCATCATCATCCTTTGGGGTGGAGGGGCTTATAGGATTCTTCTCTTCTTATCTCTTTTTTTGAGGATATTTATTTGCCACTAGGTTTTATATCTTTATCCTTTTATGAGATATTTCATTGTACATTGGCACCTCACCAGGCTAGTAGTTCGGACCCATTTTTTTATCTTGTCCTCCTAATTTATGCTTAAGGGGGAGGGGGTATTAGTATATTTATTTAATTTAATTATATTTAGGCTTCTTAAGCCAAGACATCCAATGATTATTTAACACTTGTTCACAAAAGTTGTCATCATTTGAGAGTTTTTTAGAGATGTTTCAATTCTATTGTGATACCTCATCCTAGTTTAGTGGGAGGAAACTCACCATCACTCATTGAGTGTTGGGTTGGAATTTTGATTCAACCCAATCACTTTTCCTATGTATACTTTGATTCCACCATTAATATATGATTAACTTTGGGCTCTATTTTATGATATTATGCTTCATTTGTTTGTCTCTTATTGATCTTGGTTGTAGAAATATATATTATTTTGGAACCCAATTGCAAGGTTAGATAATGCAAAGCCAGAGGAAGGTGTTAATCATGGTTTAAATAGAAATTAAAAATTAATTATATACAAGGGTAATTCAAGTTGGGGTTAAAAACCTATCTTACATGTGGATCATAGAGCTTGACGACTTGTAATGTTAGGTTACAAAAATACTTTGCAATCACTAGATTTTTTTTTACTTATGTATTATAAGGCACTCGTGAAAAAATGGACTAGATAGAATCTAAATGAACAAAGTTTGCAAGGAATCAAAATGCATGCAAGAGCATTTGAAGACTACCTTCAAATGCATGCCTAGAGCGCATAGACTACACAATAGAGAAATTTTCTAAGGTTATTCCATTACTTTCAAGAAGAAAAAATCAAGGATAAGACTACCTATGCATTAAGTGAACACTTTTAATTAGAAAATTTGTTTCCATATCTAATATAGAATGAGTTTACCGAGACCATATGTTTGACCAAAATTATTTTTTGTTAAAAAATTCTTAAAATTAAAGATGATAAGTTGGTCAAGAGTTTGACATAACATTGTACTTTTAGCCATTGATAATGCCAAGAGCTTATGAAAAGTGAAAATAATATACTATTTATAATCTAGGCTTATTTATAAATAAATAGGGATTTGAGTGCCATATTTTGGATTATTTTAGCATATGATTTCTTAGATATCGTTTGGTTGTTTTATGCACTACATCTCCTATTTATTGTGCACCCGAGATCTTTTCTTTCAAATATTTTTTTTTGAAAGGTAAATTGCACTACAATGATTATTTGAAACTTTTAGGTGGACATACTCTTATAGTATATTAGAATCTATGAGTCAATTTGGAATCCATCATTATTGAATACCACATTAATTTGCTTGGGAGTGTGGATTTTTTTCACTAGAAATAGGTTTTCCATATAAATGAATATGCCATTGTCTATTTTTATAAATTTGTTTGTTGTAATTATATTGTATATTTTATTTCTATTGATATCTCCAACCATAAATTAGATTAGGAGCATTTTTTATATCTATTCTTTTTTCATATTCAAGCTGAAAAGTTACAAAAAAATTAAAGATTTTATTTTTGATAAGGTGTAAAATTATTATTTAAACAAGTTTCAATCTCTTCTCTATATTTCATATTATGCATGTAGTTTTCTATTAATATGTGTAAATCCTAAACATTAAAAATCTAAAGGTTTTACATGAGTGATTGATATAAAATTTGCAAAGATAAGGTGGGAGAAAGGTAGAGAAAGGTAGAGAAAGAAAGAAGACAAGAAAGCGACATTTATAGATAGGGATGGAGAAGAGAAGGAGAGGGAAAGACATAATATTTATCACATATATTATTAAACCTTATCACATCATTTTAAACAAGACATACCTAATTAAATGTTTATGTTTTGTATACTCATAGCTATGTATTTAGCTCAAGATAAATGCGACATACAAATAATAAGATTTTATCTTTCTTATTTATTTAGAGGCGTAATAGTTATACCTATTAAGTAAATAAATAGTATGATTAATTGAGAAAATTAAATACGCATAAAAAATAACTTAAATTTTTACACCTGAAAATATGAAGTTTGCTAGAATTTACCTTGGTATATCACATGCTATGACTTTCATTACCAATAAACCTATTTTTTGAATACCTACCCTACTTAACAACAACGTATATTTTCAAAAATTCAATGGCATGGTAAATACAAACCAACTATTTATTTATAGAATTAGAAATCTACCTACTATACTTGCTTACATGTAAAAATATATTATAAATGTCAGTTTTATTTTGTTATATTCTCTTTAATGACTATCATGCACTAGTCATTTTATGTAGAATTGTTAAAATCAATATTCAATTATTTTGATGTGATTAAATATTTCTAATTTCAATATATTTGTAAATATTTAGAAAAGTAATGTTTGGATAGTAAAACTCCTCATCAAAGAATAGGATTTGGACCAAAAATAATAAAAAACATCCTTCGTCTAAGAATAGGATTTGGACTCAAATTTTAAAATGCCTTGGCCATCCCTAAATAGTCAAAGATTGTTACTTTAAATATAATAATGAACGCCGCAGTGTGTTTAATACTCAAAATGCCTTTAAAATGTCCTTATTTTTACATTAAAACTTAATAACAATGACCATTCAAACATATTTTTCTCCCATGTCCACAATTATTGGTTGTTTGACTACGTCAAATATGAAAATTATAGACAGTTTCTATTCACCACGTCATCTCGTAACAAAGGTATGAATTATACGAGTAATGAAAGTGCCATGAGATAAGAAGAAGAAAGTTTTCTGAAGTGAAGGCAGGACTACCGCAGATTCATTCAAGCACGTCCAATGAAGGTTTTATACGGCAAGTCGATGTGAAGGTTTTATGTTTGGAGTGGCATGTGGACAGAATGACGGTCAACCTCGCTGAGTCGTGAGGAATATCATTCTGCACACTCTTAATGACGTCCACAAAAGTCCTCGTCATAGTTCTTATACACAACAAAATGATTTCAGCATCCTTTACAAATTTACGTTTCACGTAGACCTGTCAAATATTGTGTAAATAAACGAGGGCAAAGATTTTCAAGCTAAATAAATTATTTATTTGACAGTAAAAAAAGGAAAGAAAAGGAAAGGAAAAGTTCTTTTATAGTCCACTATACTAGTCATATGTTTTTAGGTCTACTTATGGTGACAGCAATATGGGACTACTCCGTACTCCTTGTGGGAGGCATCCATTATGCTACAAACTAGCAATCACACCATAGTGTGCAATGGGAACGCCATAGAGTTATGGAAAGATCATTTAAGTATTTGTCCGTTTGTTTGTCACTCCTTCTCATCCTCTCTAGATCTTTTTATCTTTGTATCAATATATCTCACTATCTATATATCTTTAATATGATATTTCAGTGACTAACGTTAATTAAGATGTAGCATTTTGTAAGGCATCCTAGCCACACACCGCTCCTCCTCTCCTATCCTCATTATGCACTACATGGTATATTTGATCTGAATATTTCTCGCGCCATGGTTAATATCGATGAAAAGCTACCCATGCAAGCTCTTCTTTTATACAAATATTATTTTCTCCTATAATTATATGATGTTTTAGTGACTTGCATTGAAGATGTAGCAGCTGCAGGTCATACACCATTCAAGCCACCCAGGGCACTATCTCAGCTTTGTTCAGTATTATCCAAAGGGTGTTGGTTTTAAATACAACAGTTGCAGAGAGAATTTGCACGTGATTGGGTACACATGTTATGCTTGCAATTTTGATTTGCATGAATGCTGCGCCAGGGCATTTCCAATTTTCGATTAGTGTTTCTATGGTGGGAAGGGAAAGTGGGTCAACTTCCAAATGGAGGCTGCACGCACTTTTTTTTGGGTCATGGGGACCACTTTTCATCGAATAGGCTACATTTTTATGCTTGAAAGAGAGGTGTTGATGGAATAAAACTTACGTATTTACAGATTTGATTGACGAATTAGAAAATAAATAAAACATATGTTGCACACAGGTGCAAGATTTAAAGTCGTTCAACTTTGGGACCTCACCAGCGCACGTGTAAAGTGGTGGAATGTGATGGACGGATCAGATGACTTCAATGGTAGTCATTTTGTCTCTACCATTTTCTACCGTTGATTTAAAAAATAAGCTTGGCCTCCCTCATATGGAAATGCCTACAGCGTAAGGAGGTGTACATAACTGACCCATAGTGGGATATGAACATGTAACCTCCCTTTCAATAGTACAAGTTCTCCACCATTACGCCAACTCAAGCGTACAAAAGTTCAAGGAACTTTTCAATTTTGATCTCAATTTTTATACCTTTCTCTTTACTTAGTCTTAGACACTAGTCTTTCTCAGAATGATTCATGCTATTATTAATATTTAATTTTTTATTATTATATTTTCATGATAGCAGTTAATAATGAGGTTTTACATTAGAGATTTTAAATGTTTAGCTAAGTGTAAGGAAATGAAAAATGGTACAAGAATTTTTCTAACGATGTTTTGTTTTCTTTATTTTTTTAAACTAATTAAAAAGATATTTGAATCTAAAATTTTAAATGTCAAATATTAAATTTCTGATTGTAAGAGTGATATTGTGAATGTAATATAAATTCATATATTTTAGAGAACAATCAAATTAGTTCATCAAAGTATATAAACAATTATTCTTCTAAATTATAGTTCAAATGAAATTGAGAATGTATTTTACAAATAAAAGAGGCATAATATTATAGGCATTTTTTGTTGGATTTGAAGTCCAACTGTTCACTTCTTCTTACATGACTTTTCATTTCATATTCTCTTGTTTGACTCTTCGTCTTCTCTTGAAGACTATTGCATAAATCTGAGGAGAAATCCTTATGTAATCAAGCTGTGATGACTGAATAAAGTTTTCCTCTGCTCTGTGGTCGATGTAGCCAAATTGGTGAACCACGTTAAATCTTGTCTCTATTTGTGACCTTTCTAATTTGTCTATTTATTTACAATTGGTATCAGAGAACCTAAGATCTAGAGAGAGCAGAGTAAAGCAACATGTCATGCCCCGCAAGGGAACTGGGGAAGAGAACAAAGATTATCTTTATAAAAGAAAACCTAAGTAATGATTTATGAAAAATTTTGAATTTTTAAAAGAATTACATGAACAAAACATAGTTTAACTTACATTCCTCCATGGTTCCCTTCTTAATAAATGCACAATTTATTTAAGTCCATTTAGTGTACTAGAAACTTGATTTACTTCTTAAGAAAAATACATCTTAACATTTGTAGATTCTTTATAAAGAAATACAAAGTGCTTTCATTTCAATTTGCCATTTAAATCCATTTTTATTCCTACGTATCCTTTATGAATGAGATAAATTTTAAAGAAAATAGAATCGTCTAAATCATTTGATACATTACAAATATTACATTTGTTTTTCAATATCTTTTCACTTAATCAACAATAATGAGAAACATACTACTTTACTTGGAATGATACAAAATCCTTTTCTTTTCCAACATCATATACATAAAGTTCATTCTTTCCCTTTTCTTTTTTTCTAAGTCTACCCATTCCAAATACATCATTTTGAAGTACATTTATGATTACATTACATTCATCTCCTCTTGGGAGGTAGCAATAATTTTACATCATGAAAGATAAAGTCTTCATTCTTCGAAACTTGAACATTAAGCAAGCATGAGTCCTCAAGCACCGCATCTACAAAAGATACCTCGATAAAAGATTTACCACCCAACCACATGGATACCGAAAGGCCCATTCCCCCATGCTAGGAGATAAACACCAAGGTCCACAAAAAAGGGATAGCTAGGACATACCTAGGGTTGGGTAACCTTTCCCAAATAGCAAATGAAATAAGATCAAAGTATAAAATATTTTTCTAAAGGTTCTAAGGCTTGGTAGAAACTCTAAGAAACAACCTAAGTGAGTGTCATCACATAGCCCTCACCCCTTGGGTTGTCTTGGTACTAGCCACTTTGGGCCCCGACCCCCAAGTAAGCACATGCGGAATCGAATGCCTTTCATACAGACAAGCGCCATTTGATCATACCTACGCATAGGCACCTTCTCCCACTCCCATCCATAGCCTTTACTAGCACTAATGGCATGGGCGAGGCATACATTAATTTTTTAGTGTTTGAACCCATTCCCAAAAGTTTAATTAAATTTTCACTTGTTAAATAACTCTTCAGTCGGTTATCCTGGTTCTAGCCACTTAGGGCCTCGACCCTGCACTGAGAGCCACTCACTTAGTGTTCTTAGGTTTTATACCCTTAACCCACACATCACATATACATCATACATGTAGTAAAAACACATCATAAACACATTTGAGAGCTGCATCAAAGAATAGAAAATTATAAGGTAGTTTAGGGATGTTTAGGAAAATTAGGAACATTTAGGGGGGCCTAGAATGGTCCTGATCCTCCTAGACAATCCTAAACCCTAATCCTACTTCCTACACACATCCTAATCCTATTAAAGTATCTAAATGCACCATATAACCTCCATCAAACATGTAAGGAACATATTTAAAGTTACACAAAATTTCACATGCCAAAACACAATGCTCTGTAAAATCTCACGTGCCTGAAATTTAACTAAGTCAGATTTTTTGAAAAATCTAAAATCTAGAAGTTACATCTTAACTCCTAGAAATCTGAAACCTATTTCAATTATCTTGAAAGGTACCTAATTTCTTTATACAAGTATAACTTAAAGTATAATAAATTAAAGTATCAAACTTATACTATAAATAATCTAAATGTTATACTATGTTATACTTGTACAAATATTTCTAGTTTCTGCCTAACCCTAACCCGTGCACATTCTTTTATGATAGAGAATTAAATTCATGTTACACTTGTATAATCGGATGGCCTAATACAATAATAGAGTAACGACTGACAGAATAGAAACATATATTTTATACATGGCTGACAGACTACAATGATATAGCAACAGCTGACAAACTACAATGATAAAGCAATGGCTAACAAAATTACAATGATATAGCAACGGCTAACAAACTACAATAAGGTATAAATGGCTGATGCTATATTTGTATAAACAAACTTACTAAGTTGGGATTATATACAAACCCTAACCCACACACAAGATCATAATAATACTAACTCGGGATTAAATAAACAATGACAGATAAAAATGACAGGTTACAAATGATAGATTACAAATTACAGATTACAAATGATGGATTACAAACCCTAATCCAAACACATGAGATTAAAGTCTGATTATAAAGGTTCCGAAATGAAAATGCTATGGATTCTCCAGACTCTTACAAATGCCAATAGAATTCATATTCATAATGCATAGGAAGTAATCTATATTTGATATATATGATCATATTCTCTTTTCCAACAATAAATACACAGTGATATATGAAACATAAATGTTCTAAATCCTATATAAGCAACAAGCATACAGAGAAACATCCAATGATACTTTCATCATTTCATAATGCAAAGCAGAGTTAACTCTCAAGATGAATTCCAACCTAGAGTCCTGCGTGAATTCAGTTGATGAAGAAGAATCCAATCCTCTCAAACTTTGCCAACACTCCTTCAATCCTTCTAGATGTAATCTCTAGGCTCTACCCATAACCACCAAATGCCAAACTCAAAGAATATTGAATTCACTCCTCACAAATATAATTTTCCTACAAGCATAATACTAATCTTGTTATCATTTCTTTTCGAATCAACTCCTATCCAACACCCTTTCACACAAGAAATATTTCCTGTATATAGATTGGAGGAGGTGGTTGCAGGGGTGATCCAACTGATATAACCATCCCAACTATCCATCCGTTAATAATTAGGCTTAAACAATATTATTAAAGTCTTTCCCGGAAGAGATATACTTAAATTTACCTATTACCATAGTTTGATTTATGTTTCTTTTATTTAAGAGAGGTAATAGTAATTATTATTTACAACACATTTACAATATCATTAACTTAGGTAACTGTTTATTAATATAATGCAATAATTACTTAGTCACCAATAATTATATAAATATATGTATGCATATGCATATGTGTGCACCCATATGCCTATGTGTACATATATTATTATTATTATAAATATTATTGCAAACATAATATTATTAGTATAAAACATATTATTTATTTATACACTAATCCATATTCTTTACAAAACACAATAGTGATATATAAGGTGAAATA
>MU227994.1:2327527-2362353 GCA_018584345.1 Thuja plicata | reverse complement strand
TATTATAAAATAATATCATAGAATTCTTTATTATTATTGATATTAAAATCACAAGATTTGATCACATACTAACTCATTCCTAACAAGATATGCTAGTACATAAGTAGCTACTAATAAAGATAAATTACTGAATCATACAATAATTCACATCAATAATCTACTAACAAAATTGAGCATACCATGAAGACAATTAGAGCTACCATAATCAAAACCTCATCCTCAAAGAATGCAAAAGACAAGAAACCAACTACAAGATCCACAAAACCAAAAAACTGAGAGGACACAGAAATACATCATCCACACAAGGGACTAACTCAAGAACTCCCCACCTAAAGGTAAAAGGATCAGAGGCAGAGTTCCTTCATGTGGAACCTTGTGATATCTCCGTAACAACAACAACGATCAAGGATTTTGAGGGATCACTCAGACCTGTGAAGCCAGGTGGAGATGATACCCGGTACCCACACTCCTACATCACTAAGAAGAGATACATGGATACATATGGATATACATACAAATCAGATATATGCAAGTAGATGACCAGGATCGATACATCATGTGGACCTCACTAAGTGAGTAACTACGACTTCATCCTGAGTCATGAAAACACATCAGAAACATATTCATGAAACATAAAACATCATGATGTTGGAATTATATTGAGATGATTTACTAAGAGGGGATGGGTGAATCTGTACCTCTAAAACTTTTCTTGGTTAGCCCATTAACCCTTCGTCAATAGTTTGTAATTTAACTTATCTAGCGGTTCATCTTTCTTTATGTATATGAAATCATATCATACATTCTTTCTGATATGTAGCAATAATAGAAACATTCATGAAGATGGATAACACATGACACAAGATATGATATCGCAGAAAACTCCTGTTAAGGAAGTAAAAAATGCGGCGGGGATTGTTACCCACAAACTTCACTATCTGTAGATAAGAAGAGCCAGTTAAGGCTTACAATTTTGGTCACTTTTGATGACCTACCCTGTTAGGAGTATTATAGTAGAGACCTATTAATATCTACTTCATTTGAAGCTTTCAACAACACTATTTAGTGTGCACTCTGTTAAAATATTTACAAAGGACAGTTAAGTCCACCTTCTACAAAAGGATTTTAGATGTGATGCACTTGTTAGAATGAAACTACATAGGTCTTTGATCTGATGATAAATTCAATCTTCAATTGATGATAACAGATCCTATAAATCTCCAAAAATACTATTAATCATCCTTCCATGATTGAGTATTACCTTTATCTTCTCGTCGGTAGCCTCTGTGTGTTCTTGATAACTGATATACTCTATTTCTGCTCTTTGCATGAATTCTGCCTTCTGTTCCTTAGATGCTCTTCATGGCTATCAATTAGTAAGAATTTATATATTCACAATTGAGTATGAACATCTATTTATACTAGCTTAGCTTCAATTCTTGATTCATGCATTCGCACGTTAACTCTAAAATCAAGATATACAACTTGATCTTGATCTATTAGTTAGATATGCTTTTGATCCGTTAGGATGCTTTAAAACATTTACATTAGTATCAAAAACATGATATGTGCAACATACTTAGTATATTAGTATGTACACCTGTGTATACTTCTGCCTTAGTCAATTTAATGACTCCCCCTGTGTATATGCCAGTAAGTGTAAGTATAATTATATATCCTTTTGTCTTTTCCTTTTTTTTGAAATATGTAATGTACATACTACATACATTGCCTTTCCTCCTTTTTTGATTCTAAGGACAAAGGTACTTACAACTTGTCAAAAAGGTGGGAATGTGAGGATTTCACTTCCTCCATCATCTTCTCCCATTTTTCTTTCAGCATTTCTAGAGCCATGTGCTCTAGTGAAATTCTTACATGAATATCATAGATCTTGTCTACTACAGACATCTTTGGGGTTGCTATAATATTTCTAGCCTCTAAAATATGTTGTTGAATTATTGTGAGATTTGGTAAGATATGAGCTTGTAGTTCGGTGATCTCACCTGTGAATTGGGTCTCAGCATCCCATATTTCATGTCTGAGCCTATTTACCTCAATGACTATGTCATGATGTGCCTTTATGCTATCTGCATGCGAGGTTAGGCCTTGTGCACTTTTAGTGACATTTGCATCAATTTTAGTAAGCTTGTCACTGTTCCCCTTTGCAAATTTGTCAAGTGTGCACATTTTCTAAACTAAGGTTATTGCTTCTACAATCATTGGTTCCAGTTCATCACTAAGTTCTGAGAGTTTAACCTTGTTCAATGCCACTTCATTTCTTATCTTATCAATTAGCTTGTATTGATATTTTTTCTCTGCTTGTTCCTCCATTGCTTGGTCGGCTTCTATCCCTTGCTCTGTTATAGCGTCGGTAAGAACATCAATTTGTTCCTTAACTGAAGCATTTTCATCAATTTTCACTTCAAGAACCAGTTGTTGGAGTATTTCTTTGGCTTTCTCAAGTGCCATGTTTTCTCTATGTTTTTTGATCATCTTATTTTGTATGGATTTTTGTTGACAAAGTACTCCAAATTCTTGAAGTTTGTCACTGTCGAAAGTGGTGATGTCCCAATTTGGAACTTCAATTACTTCATCAAGTGTGACCACCAGTATGTATTTCTTTACTATTTTCTTCTTCTTTTTCTTTGGATGGTAGGTAGTGGCAGATTGATGTAATACCATCTGCAAAGCTTGAGATTGTGTAGACTTAGTTAGTGAGTGTTTAGAGGATGAGGCATCCTTTTGTACCTATTCTATAATTTTTGGCTAGTTTTGTGAAGACGTCTCCTCACGTTCCTTGGGTGTTTCAACAGATGAGTCTTCCTTTTGTTTCAATTCCTCATGTCTCTGTACATTCTCTCCCTTTTCTATCTCTACAATCTTCTTTGAGGTATCCTCTATATTTTTCTCTGCCTCTTTCTCTTGTTCCTTGGATGTATCTTTCTGCTCATCAGTGTCATCCTTCATTTTTGTGTCAGTATCCTTTGGAGTATTTGATGCACCTTGATTTTCTTCTGTACCCGTATCCTTGGGTATATCATCACTTTTCTTTGATGATTTGTCCTGGCTGGACTATATATCGATAGCATCTATCAATATATTCATATTTGTAGGCGTATTGACAGTTGCATTGTCAATAGCTATGTCTTGTTCATCAGTATGAACCCTTGTAGCAGTGATATCTTCATCTTTTTTCATATCTGCTATAGGGTCCTTCCTATAATGGTGTCGACAATGTTGTCTAACCATGTGTCATCATTCATATCTATATCTAAGTTACCTTTAATTGTAAGTTCCTCTTTGGCAACTTCTTCATCCTCCAAGTTAATGTGGATGGGGCTATCCAATACTTGATCATGTTGGCCATCATTTGACCAATCCTCATCTATATGATATGATAGTTTCTGGTCTGTGATATGTACTTCTTCATCTTCCAACTCAATGGTTGCGTTACCTATTTTGTTGATAGGTTCTCTTTCAGGACTGCTTTCTTCTGCAGGTTTAATAATTCCACTCCATATTTTATGAGTGTCTGCCTCCAGCTCGATGAGTTTTGTTTGAATAAATTTGTAGGCTCTCATTTTTGGTAAGAATTTCTTTGTATGCTTCTCCATGAATTCATTGATTTCTTCTTTTGAGGATTCAGGCATAAGAGAAACCAATACTGTTTCTCTAATCCTTTTCTCTTCTTGAAGTGCATAAGTGAATCTAGAAGAAATCTTATCTAACATCTCTTGTGGGACATCTTGTGAATGGTATTGCATGGGAACATAATAGTGTTTGCACATTTTTGCAATCAGTGCATCCTCTATCTTGTCTTGGTCTGCCTTATCCCATTGTAACCATTTCTTGATTTTTGGATGTCTGATAGATGCAGCTTCAGAAATGTATTTACATGTGTCATCAATATTTTTGGTCAGTAATTTAGCCTTTTATTTTGCTAATCTGATAGTGTCAGGTTCATCCATTGCTGAATCTTCTAATTCTTCATCTATCAGAACATACTTTCTTCTCTTTGCAGGTGCCCTAGGTGGTGGTTTAACCTTTGTAGGTGCAGGTTTCCTCTTGTACACCTTCCCTTTTACCATAGGTGTAGGACTAGTATCCTTAGCCGTTTGGCTTCTTGTTCTAGAATTTTTGGTTGGAGGAGGAGGTGGTGAATCAGACTGTTCTTCCTCTGATTTAGTTGGCTTTGTTGTATCATTGATGGGAAGCTATTCCTCAGTGTCTTCCTCCTTACTATGTTCTTCCTCCTTACCCTTTTCTTCATCTTCTCCATCAGAGGATATGTTCAAGTTCTTCTTTATGTTTTTCACCATCCTCTTAGACTGCTTTACATCCTTCTTGACAACAAGTGTTGTTTTAATTTTCTATTTTTCTTCCTCATATGTGCCAAATCTCAGTTGTTTGTTGTCAACGGTTTCATTCAATAATGCCTTAATTGCTTCTTTTGCTGGTCCAGATTTGATTTCGTAATCAATCTTTTCTAGCCAAGATTTCCTTGGGACTACTGCTTGTATGTAGGTGAATTCAGTATCCACCATAAAACAAATGTCATCTTTGTATTCCTCAATTATACTTTTAGGAATTCTATTCCTTGATTGTAGCATATCCTTGATTGCCTTAAAATACTCATGCATTACATTGTCAAAATTTGTGCCTAGTGTTTCAATGTATTCATTAATCTTCTTGGTAATAGGTCTATTGGTGTCCCATGCTACTTTACCAATTGAAGGAAAGTACTCTTCGAAGTAGAAGAATATACATAATATGAGGGAACTAAACTTACATGTGTTTGTTTGTGAAGACCTTATGGTGTACATGTTCTCCTCAAATTGATGCAATAGGATCTCTGCTAGATCTATCTTCTTTCCCAATTTGATAATTTTGTAGGCTGTGCTCATTGTTCTGCTAGAGATACTGTTCATTCTTCTAGCTTGAAATATCTTATATCCAACTACGCAAGCACCAAATTTTAGCTCAACGTCAGTGATAGTGTTTACCTTCAATGCCCTCTTGTCTGATTTAGCTTCGGTTAACCTTTCCACTTCTACAATAGAAGGATGTTTGTGAGCCTGAGGTTTGTCAGTTGTTGGATAGCCTATTACTACATGTATAACATCTTTTGTCATAGCCTTTGGCTTGTTCAACCACAAAGTGTTGTTATGTACTCTGCTTAGAACAATCTTAATCCATTGTCTTAAAAACTTCAGGAAATGAAGTGCATTTGTCAGACCTTTCACTTCTAAGTGTTTATGTTCTTATTTTAGCTTGCCACCATCATCACAAAGTGTCTTATAGGTGTTGTCTAGGTCTAGATCTCCTGTCTCTGAGATCTTACAGTGTATATAGGACCTAACATCATCGACCAACAAAACCCTAGCTGGGATTCAGGAGAAAGCTCCAGAATCGTCTAGTTGAGAGGCTATCTCAGGATGTAATTTATATTTTAGTTTAGCACATGCCCCTCTTTTTACAAGGTTAAATGTTTTCTTCTTGTCATCCTTAAGTTTCTCTGCCCTAGATGTCGATGCCATCATTTTCAAGATTTTAGGGCTTTTTCGTAAATCAAGACAGTGCTTATTGGTGAGTGAATGATCTTACTGAATGTATGTGATCTCCTTTGAATCCATATGCTCAGTGAATGACTTCTGCTGGGTTGCTTCTCAAACTACTCAAAAATTGCTCTGCTCGAAAATTGCGAGTGCAAAAATGAGCTTAACCGTCGGGCTTTTATACCCTTTTTGGTGCCCTAAGTTGTCATTAATGCGTACCAACTTTGTCGGTTTATGAAGACTACCTCCATCGGTAAATGCATTGATAACTTCTCCAGTGTTTTTGCAAAGTGTCAGGGTAGCTTAGTGGTGTTGGAGACTTCACCGATGATTGTCAGTGATATTGCGACATCATTTGTAGATTTAGTGTATACTAATGATCGTCAGTTTGCACACAACTTGTGCATTGACCGATACATTCTGGTAAGTGTTTCCTGTCTTTTTTGTGTGTGTTCACCAATGCAGATTGTGCCCAATAACCGATGGTGCTTTATAGTAGATTGTCAAGTAACAACATATTGCATCTTTATTTATGCCTATATAACAATATGAACTATGTGTAATGGAACTGATGTATAATAAAACATGTGGTAATGCAGTTCCATACTTGTGCAATCTAGTTAGATGTAGTGATGTCACTAGATCTAGTGGATGGGGTGTCACCATTTGCATTGCTTGAACTAGCACCTTCAGTGTTTGTGGCTTTTACCCACATCTTGTTTCTCATTTTTTTGATGGCATCAATGGCATTTTCATTGGGATGTGTATTTGTATCTGTCAGTCAGTCTTTGCAATCTTTTATCACATGTCCAACTTTATGACAGTGTAAACATGCCATACCTGGGTTGGACCATCCTCTTGACCTTCTAGTCCATTTTCTCATACAATTGGCAGCAATATGACCATACCTTCCACATGCTGTGCAATTTGCCCATGTGTTATAGTCTCAAACATATGAGTTACCTTCTCTTGCTAGTTTTTAGCTTTTATCATTCTCCTTTGGAGTCCATGCTTTGTTATTCTTTTTCCAACATTCCTTAGGTGTATGCCCATTCATCTTTCATTTAGGATAGTACTTGTCCATATAGGTTTTTCTCTTTGGATCTGCACTCATGTGCCTTGTGTCCTTTCTTTTGACATTTATAAAAATTACCAATAAAAGTAGATTGTGCTTGAGAAATACCTTTCATTTTGCTTCTACAGATGTTTAAGGTGTGGCCTGGTTTTCCACAGTGATTGCATGATAGCTTCTTGGATCTTGGGGTTGTGAAAGAATTCCTCTTATCAGATTAATTTGAGGATTCTTCATTCTCTTTGTACCCTAATCCTGTGTAGTTGTTGAATCTTCTTTGTCCATCAAGAAAATCATCCATCCATTTTTTGCTATCCTCAGCCTTTTTGATTAATTCATTATGTTGAATCTAAAATCTGATTTCATGCTTTAATTTTTCATTTTCTTCCCTTAATTCACCAATGGTCTGTATTCTTTCTATGAGTTCTGTATTTAATCTATTTGCCTCTTGACTCATAAGAATAATCTGGTTGGTGACCTCATGGTGATGTTCAATGAGTCTTTGAATCTCTGATTCTTTATCTTGTAGCTTCTCTGTAATTTTCCTCCTATAATCAATGGCTAGTGTTCTTTCATTTTTAACTTTCCTTGCATCATTCATAACGTCAATCATTTTTACCATTTGAGTCTCTTGACAAATTTGCAGCATCTTGATTTGATCTGTTAGATGTAGATTGATCTCTTGCATATTTGTAATTTCTTCAACTAATGCATCTGAAGCTTTTCTCAATGATGATTCTATTGTTTCAAAGTACACTAGTATTTCTTTTTCTTTGTAGTCTTTCTCATTCAGCCTGGTTTCCATAATCTGTCTTTCATCAAGAAGTTTTCTTAGCTATATCTTCGCCTCCTTATACTTCTCAAAGTTTATTTGCATCTATAACTGCTCATTCTCAATAGTCATATCCAGTCTGAACTTATCCATTGCTCTGATCTTTGCTCTCAATTCTTTAAGCTTTTTAAGAGAGAGACTTAGCTCTAATACCAATTGTTGGAATTATATTGAGATGATGTACTGAGAGGGGAGGGGTGAATCAGTACCTCTAAAACTTTTCTTGGTTAGCCCATTAACCCTTTGTCAGTACTTTGTAATTTAACTTATCTAGTGGTTCATCTTTCTTTATGCATATGAAATCATATCATACATTCTTTCTGATATGTAGAAATAATAGAAATATTCATGAAGATAGATAACACATGACACAAGATATGATATCGCAAAAAACTCCTGTTAACAAAGTAAAAACTGTGTGGGGATTGTTACCCACAAACTTCACTATCTGCAGATAAGAAGAGCCAGTTAAGGCTTACAATTTTGGTCACTTCTGATGACCTACCCTATTAGGAGTTTTATAGTAGAGACCTGTTAAGATCTACTTCGTTTGAAGCTTTCAACAACACTATTTAATGTGTACTTTGTTAAGAGATTTACAAAGGATGGTTAAGTCCACCTTCTACAAAAGGATTTTAGATGTGATGCACTTGTTAGAATGCAACTACATAGGTCTTTGATCTGATGATAAATGCAATCTTCAATTGCTGATAATAGATCCTATAAAGCTTCAAAAATACTATTAATCATCCTTCCATGATTGAGTATTACCTTTATCTGCTCGTCGGTAGCCTCTGTGTGTTCTTGATAACTGATATACTTTGTTTCTACTCTTTGCATGAATTCTTCCTTCTGTTCCTTAGATTCTCTTCATGGCTATCAATTAGTAAGAATTCATATATTCACAATTGAGTATGAACATCTATTTATACTAGCTTAGGTTCAATTCTTGATTCATGCATTCACACGTTAACTCTAGAATCAAGATATACAACTTGATCTTGATCTGTTAGTTAGATATGCTTTTGATCTGTTAGGATGCTTTAAAACATTTACATAAAGCTTGCATGACCATAAAAAACAAAAAAAAATTCTAGAAATAGAATAACTTTGTCTTATCCACCGTGTATAAATCAGATCCATAATTTGTGGTTTTTCTGACTGTCAGTTCTGACGGTCGGTGTTCTTGGTCATCGGTGTTCCTTTCTCTAAACATGTCATCAAGTATGCTTGTCTATTCTTGTCAGGTTGTTCTAGAAACTATGTCGCCGATGAAGCTTGTCTTTGTCGGTGAAGCTTGTCAATTATATACTTAGCATTTTTCTCAAAAATCTTTGTCCTGTTGGGTATGCTTGCAATTTAGTCTATGTTTTTCATCTGAGTATACTAATGGCAAAATAATGTCATCACATGATAATGGTTAGATTCAAATCCTTGGGTTAGATCCATAAAACATATAAAAATAGATGGTTTTATAATCTCATAAACACATAAATGATAACCATAAATGTAAAGTTCTAACCATCATAATATAATGTCCAAATCAGAAAGTCCAAGTATCACCATAGGAGAGGGTATTACACAACATCATGAAGGGAAGCATAAGAGTATTAATTATTTGAAAGACCAAGTATTTCTAAGTTGGGCTTTGGAAGCACGCCGTCTCAAAGGGATTGATGCCAAGTATGTATTGAATCTGAAGAGGCACGTATTCTCTTAAAAATGATTTTTTAGTTCCCCTAAGTTTCAGGGAAGATGAAGAGTCTAGGAGGTTGGAGCGGTCAAATTTACACAGAGTAGTTGGTTAGGGTTTGGTGCATACCTCAGGGATGATATCCTTCACAGAGGTTCCACCTCATGATGAAAAGGCTAGGGAGAATATTTTCAAGACCAAATGAGCACAGTTTCATATAGTTAGCAAGGGCGCTGGTCACAAGCAAGGGCCCAATCTGGTCACAAACAATCTCAAACCACTGCTTTGTATTCGTATTCTACTCCAAAATTGATTTTATCAAATATTGTATTAGGTTATGTACAAGATCATGAGGGGCCAAAAAGTAGCGATGTGAAAAAAATCCACTTTTCACTCATCCAAAAGCACATGAAAATTGTTTTTGACCTTTTAGTAGGCTTGGGTGTGAGTACACCTGGGAAAACTTGACACCAAAGCACAAGTCTAATCAGGTACCTAAAAAATATTGGGTACTCAAAATTATTGGGTACCCGAAGCGTGTGGCGTAAATCAAAACCTGTGAGCTATTTTCCTCACTTCTCTCATTGTGTTAGGATTGAAAAATGGCCTGATATATCCTATACTTGATTTTTTCAGGTACCTAATTTCTCTAACAACAAATTCATCTCCATAGTATATACGGTCAATAAATTCTTGGTATATTTTGATTAATTTATTTCATTTTGATGTTAAATGAAGTTTTTTTGGTTGAAATAGGGTTTTGTATTGATTTTTTTAATAATATATGAAATCAATTTGAAATTTTTTTTATTTTTTATTTAATCAGGGATGGCTAACAAAAATGAAGAAAGTAACCCTCCCCACCAAATAATGATCCCCAAAACAATCCAGAACCACTTCAAAACCCTCAATCTTTAGAGGATTTGATACAAGACAATTTGAACACTCTACGGGGCTTCCAAAACACATATCAGAATATGCCTACATTAGGTCCCATGCTTGTCACCCTAAATACTATTGTTGAAAACATTGACACACTTACGCAGCAACATAATGCTGCTCTTCCTTGGCGTGATGATATGCATGCCCAATTTAGTGATAGGTTTGACCATGATGGGGTTGTGGGCCTTAATATAACTAAAGAAGATATATCCTCCCTTTTTGTGAATCCTAAAACTAAATTAAAAGTTGACCCCAAGAAGCCCAAATTATCAACTAAATAGTGCACAAACAATGCAATGCATGCACACTTTTGGGATCGCTGGTGGATGGCTTTTATAAACCACCCCATAGCTATTTGCAGCTCCCTTTCTATTTTATATAAAGATTATATGCTAAGTTTGTGCCTTAGACTAGGCCATTTTCCCAACGCAAAAAGGCCACTATGTTTGTCCCCCCCACTAATGTCGCACCCCCTCCTCTGGTGCTACATCCTGATATCATTGCAGAGGCTGCCTCACAGATTATTAGGGCCATTCACATGCTGAGTGATTAGTTGATTAGGTAGACTAGGTCATTGTTGCCTCCTAGTGTGGATAATGCCGGCACATTGACATCTGGTAGTAGTTCACATGTATGCCTACCCCATACTTGCATTATGCGCAAAAATTTGTGCCTCAAACCACTTACTGATGTTGATACATATCCGTATGTTATTGATGAGGAGGATATAGGGGATGTAGCTAAAGACACTTCAACACCTCATGGAGCATCTACATCTCATGAGAGTGCTAAGGAGGGGTGCGCAAAGCCATGGAGTCATGTCAATACGATAAGAGTAAACATTATAAATAAATTTGTGACATGAATTATATAATTAAAAAATAATTTATTTACTTATATTAGTTGTAATGAGTTCATGCACTTATGTATACATATTTGGTCCATTTATGTTCAGTCGATGATAGAGGAGGAGTTGAGACAGGTGGATGACTCCACAATTTTGGCCATTTTATTTGTCCTTGACACCTATACGATATATTATAGATTATGTAACCATTAGTTTTTATATCATTTGATGTACATGCTTAAATCTATATCAATTAGAACAATAAAATTCATACATTTACTAAGAGATTGTTATCTTATTGTACTCTTGTAGGTATCAATTGATATCAGTGGGGGGCACGAGGGGGTTCCTTCTTCATGTGTCAACAAAGGAAAGGTAATTCATTGTTTAAGATTAATTATGGATTCATATATATGCCACTTGTGTGTAGTAATAAATATTTTACATACACTTTATTGTATAGGGTGTGGATCTTGACAATGTCCTAACACAGGTTCAGGAGCCTAGGCTGATAGGCATCTCGATTCGAAGTGATAGCCCGATTGTACGTAGATTTACATATTGTTATTTGTATTTTGTAACAAGGGTTGTTATGATGAAGTACATTTATATATAATTGACTATCTTTTTTACTCTAATAGGTTACTCCAAGTGTGAGGGAGGCCCCATGAGAATCTTTCATATCTTTGTTGACCCAGCCCACTATTTCAAAGGAGAGATCAACAGACATAAGTTTTAATTTTAGTTCAATCAATTAGTAATTTTATTACGCTGTCATCGTATTTTGTAAATTTATTACTCTATGTTGCACCTTGGGCCCCTGCACCACTCTACTAATCTCATTATTGCAAATATATATTTATAGGTCAGAGTTGGTATTGGTGGCATTGTCCCTTCACTACCAAGGGCTTATGTTAGGACACCTGATCGTGGTAAGCAATCCAAAGGCCAGGTACAGATGTTTGTCTTCAGTTATAATTTATAATTAAACTAGTGTTTGAATTATGAATTATATATATGTACAAATCATATAAACTAAGCAATCTAACTTGGGTTTGAACTCATTTTTGATGCAGGATCAATCAGAGCCAAATAGCTCTTCAAAGAGGCTACATTTTGATGATCCCCCTACGGGATAGGATGAAGTTTTCATTGTGGTCCTTTAGAGATGCCACTTGGCACATTTTGCGATGGCATATATGCCACATTGTACACCTTGAAACACTGATTTTGTAGACATTTGAAATGACATGTGCCATATTTGTATATAGAGATACTTTTGATACTTTCTATATATAGAAAATTTTCATTTTTATGTTATATTTGTGTCATCTTTTGTATACACAATTATTATTCATGTTTATGGAATTGAATGGTGAAGTTATATCTTGACTATGATTATGATTGTTATATCTTGAAGTTATATTTTGAAGTTATATTTGATTAGTATTATGATTTAAATTATATCTTGTTGAAGTTATATGTCAATTTGTTTGAATTTGTTATAATAGATATAATAAATTACTGAGATCACTCAAATTAGCCTTTTCTTTTTAACAATACCCTAATCCTTCCTTCAATAGTACATCAACTTCTAGACTATTTTTGGTTGTTTTCTCGAAAAAGTTCAGTAGTGACTATTTTTGGTTGTTTTCTCCAAAACTTTCCAAAATACTTCCAAAAATAATAATTGTTTTAGATACCCTTTATCAATTTATAAAACATATGTCAAAATCAAATGACATTGTTTTGTAACATCATGCTCAAAATTTGTTGTCCTCGGTCACATACATTGGGGACACTTGGGTTGAGCGTGGTCGCGAGCATTCTAGTGACTTTGTGGGAGAATGGGGTTGTCATTCACATTTACCTAGCCAACCAGAGCCAATGGAGTAGACATTTTAATGCCAGGATGGACGGTTGGAAAGATACACTACAGTGCTACTTTTAACTGACCCTCACTGCAAGTTTTGGCATCGAAAGAGATTGCCTTGCCAAATTCAAATGAAGTTGAATCACCCAAAACTGAGAGAGGTTGTTGTAGACCTCAAAAATACAATCATGTATTCCTTGACTATTTTTTGATACGTCTCATGAGGTCCAAGATATAAGCATTGGAAGATCGCTGCCCAATCATACTTAGTGCACCTTGGGGATACTTGGGTCGAGCATGGTTGTGAGTGTTCCAGTGACTCTGTGGGTGGAATGGGTTTGTCACTAGTATTTACCCATCAAACTGGAGTGAATGGAATGGATGATTTGATGCAAGGATAGATATTTTGAAAGATACACTATGGAGCTACTTCCAACTCACCCTCACTACAAGTTTTGACATCGACTGAGATTGCCTTTCCAAATGAAAAGAAATTTGAATCGCCCAGAACTGAGAGAGGTTGTTGTATACCTCAACAACCCAATCGTGTTGCCCCTAATGGTTTGTCAATACCTCTTACAAGGTCTGAGATACAAACCTTAAAAAATCACTCCCCAATCCTTCTTAGTGCACTTTGGGGACACATGGGTCGACCATGTTCGTGAGCATTCTAAAGACTCCGTTGGTGGAATGGGGTTGTTAATAGAATTTACCTGGTGATGATGGAATAGAATATTCCATGCTAGGGTAGACAGTTTGAAAGATATAGTACGGAGCTACTTTCAACTGACCCTCACTACAAGTTTTGGCATCGACTAAGATTGCCTTCCCAAATGAAAATAAAGTCAAATCACCCAAAACCAAGAGAGGTTATTGTAGACCTCACCAACATGATTGCATAGGTCTTGAGGGTTTATGGATACCTCTCACAAGGTCTAAGATATGAGCCTTGGAAGATCACTGCCTACTCGTGCTTAGTGCACCTTGGGCACACTTAGGTCAAGCGTGTTCATGAGCATTCCAATGACTCTGTGGGTGGAATGGGATTGTCACTGGAATTTACCTGGCCAACCAGAGTTGATGTAATAGATAGTTTTATGTTAGGATAGAGAGTTTGAAAGATACACTATGAAGCTACTTTCAACTGACCCTCATTGCAAGTTTTGGTGTCGACTGAGATTGCCTTGCCAAATAAAATTGAAGTCAAATATCCCAAAATTGAGAGAGGTTATAGTAAACCTCAGATGCACAATCTTGTATCCCTTGATTTTTTTTAGATACCTCTCACAAGGTCTAAGATACGAGCCTTGGAAGATTCCTACCCAATCTTGCTTAGTGCACCTTGGGGACACATGAGTCAAGCACAGTCGTGAGCATTCTAGTGAATCTGTCAGTGGAATGGGGTTGGATCTAGCATTTACCTGGCCAACCAGAGTGGATGGATTAGATGGTTTTATGCCAAGCTAGATGGTTTGAAAGATACACTACATATCTACTTTAACTGACCCTCACTACAAGTTTTAGCATCGAATGAGATTGCCTTGCCAAATTGAAATGAACTAAAATCACCCAAAATATCCCATGACGGTTTGTTGACACCTCTTATGAGGTTTGAGATACCAGACGTAGAAGACCGCTACCCAATCATGCTTAGTGCATTTTGGGAACACATGGGTCGAGCATGGTCGAGAGCATTCCAGTGACTTCATGGGTGGCTTGGGGTTGTCACTAGTGTTTACCCGGCCAACCAGAGATGATGGAGAAGACACTTTGATTCTAGGATGGATGGTTTGAAAGATACACTATGGAACTACTTTCAACTTACCCTCACTGCACAGTGAATCATTTACATATATCATGTATGTATCCATCTACGCTTATGATCTAGAGACTTTCAGAACTCCTCAAATTGAACAACAAGACTCCACACCTTTGTAAAATAATCCTAAGGTCTCATTGTATACCCAAGGGATCCCACTTGCTCCAAGAGGTCAAATGACTTGAAAATGACACAAGGCTAACCACAATACTTCCTAGGGTTCTAACAAGTTCCAAACAACTTGTCTTGACAGGTTACAAGTGCATAATCTGTGAGTTTCAAATACCATTAAGCACTGATTGATGAAATCTAATTCAAATAAAATTTTAGAGCATCAAAGATTGTTTGAAATGATGAAAATAATATCCTTAAAGCATTAAAAACAACACTGAAACTTGTAAGAATTCAAACAATTCAAATGACATAAGTAAATAATCAAAAATTATGAGTTTACATTGCCTATTTATGAGAAAATCTATTCTTAGATCCTTTGTTGGCACTATTGGCCACCCATACATGATTTTGGTCCTAAGCACTTATCAAGACTTCTAGGACATTTAACTTTTAAATCAAATTGATTGTTGAAAATTGCCATTATAGGCTTCAAAAGATCTTAATTAACCATTAAGGATTATTTTTCCCTTCTATCTGTGATTGGATCCATGGTGACCCTAGGTGTCTTCATAGGTGCTCTTGAACAAGTTACAATCCACATACAAAACCAAGCTTATTGACTCAAAATAGAATCTAAGAAAGGCGAAATTAATGTATTGAATTTAAGCTTAACGAACTTTGAAAACCTTGCATTGAGTTAACTTATTACCTAGTCAAGTGTTCTTGAAGGGTCATCTCTTTTCTTCAGGGTCTCCAATAGTGCTTCATGATCAGCAGTACTAATAGGCCAAAGTTATTTTATATTTTGTCTTGCTTGATGCTTTGACAACTTGACATTTGTTTCTATAACATGGTGTGAATACATTAGAATAGTTTTGTGCTTCTCATAGTCTTCAAATGCAAGAATTCCATTCTTTCTAATCATATATGTTAACAACCATGTTCCAATAATAACAAATGAACTAGTAGGATATGTGAACCCCTCACCATCTATCATCAGTTGTACAAGCTTTTGTTTACCTCATACATAATGTGCTAACCAATAATTTGACCTCTCATCATTCCCCTGTAGTGCAACCAATATAAAAACAACTCCTGACTGTAGAAGATCTGAAAGATGGTCAAACTCACCTGAAGTGTCCATGTCATCATTTCTTATAGAGAGTTTCAAAGATAAAGGAGTTAGATACTCTAGAACCCATGTATCCACCCACTCACTTGACTCACAATGATCCCAATCATACTGAAAAGACATGGGGAAAAAACAAGCCATCTCTCCTGTCCAAATTGTCCATGTACTACTATCAGAGCTTTGGACTGAATGTATTTTTGGAGAGTATTTAACTATTTGACAATCCAATCTATCTCCTATAGTTCCCTCCTCAACCAACTAAAAGAATCTATGCATTGTAGAATCAAGAGTCCCTAACTATGACAATGCTAATGATGGGGAGCTCCTCTCCTAGATCCTTATAGCTCTCTCCAGGTCCTTCTCCTAGAATTCCTTAGGGTCTCTTATCTACCCTAACTAGAGGATACTTTCCTAATCCCCTAACTCAGTAGTAACTTTCCACCAATTTCAACTCCTCTCTATACTCCTCTCCATAGCTTTCTTGCATCCATGGTTCCACTATCCTCCTGTCACTTCTATGGTGTCAAACTCATAGGGATTGATTTACCAACTCCCCTTAGGTCTAACCAAACCTTTAAGGATTCAATTTTGTGAATCCCCCATTAATTTTCCAAACGGGTTCTAAAATCAAGCCTTTTAGGCCTTGTAGCACTTCTAGGCCTATTAGCCCTCCAAAACATAGAAAAGGTGATTTCTCTCCTAAAATACCTTAACATCCCTAGAAAAAAATTCCATTTTCCTTGTGGGTTTTTCATCCCCTTCAATATTTTCTAGGTCTCTAGTCACAATTCTATCTGTACAATGGACTTTTACCAAACCCCTAAAAATAAGGGTTTCTAGGGCATGATGGCTAGTCTGGCTTCTTGATCTTCTTCCATTGATATAGTGAAATCCTCTGAACTCCTCCTTCCATCAAAAGGATTTTACCTCATGCCCCTACACTCCACTATCATTTAATGGCACATACCAATCACCTTGCAACCTCCATTGTTGTTGCACCACTCAATAACCCTAGCTAGAATAGCTAATACTCACCTAGGGCCTGATTGTTTTTAAGATTCCCCTACACACACACATAGACACACACTCTAAAATCCATATGTACAAATTATATACAAGGATATAATGGATTCCAAGTGGTCATGGATTTTGAACCACAGGAACACCAAAGAAACCCATTCTTTACATGACTGGACTAAAATTGGCCACTAAACTTACAAAACATAATAAATTTCACATAACCTAACCAGAAAGTACAAAATACTAAAATAATGCCACAAATATCTTGTTAATCACATTTTAAAAACTATCCATTCGTTCATTTAGTCCATTCAATCCAATAAATTGGTGAATGATGGCTCTGCAACTTAATTACATTGTAATTTTCTCCTTCTCACACACCAGTCCGTACAATACAATCTAACTATTAGATTAGGGTTGGAAACACCTTATATACCTCTATCCCACATGTTTAGTCCCTCTAGTCAAGATTTTGGCACCATAAATGCCAATTCCTAACAAGTAGGAAATGTTGTCATGACAACTTTGACAACTTTTTGTCAAAATGACAATTTTCTCATTTTGAGAGTCCTAATTGGTTTCAAACCTTACAAATTGACCTCAAATGACTAAAAAACAATAAAAATTTAAAAATATTACCACTTTGGGACTTTGGTCAACCCTTTGACTTTTGAGATGACTTCTAGGTTCAAGACCCCTAGAATCAACTAGACTTAGCAACATCAAACCCTAACCTTTTCTAACACTAACCACATTTCAAAACACACTAGGGACTTTATAGATTACATGGATGGTTGGCCAAACCAACCTACAAGTAGAAACTGATTAAAGATCTTACAAAACACCTTAGGGTGCTCTTGCACCATCCACCCCTACAACAAGAAAGTGAAGGTACCTATGGTGTCAGGAATTCCTCACTGATTCCATACTTCTTGAAGTCACTCTCAGCTATCCAAGTGGCTTCTGACTCTAGTTTCTATCTCCACTTCACTAGATGCTCCATATAGAATTTGTGTCTCATCTTCTTCTTCAACCTTGAATCCAATATCTTCTCCACTTGTGGCTTGACTTGTTCCAGATTCCTGAACTCTCCCATGTCCTTATGCACCTCTATATTGTATTGCAACTCATCCATCTTTGGCCCCTTATACTTCATCAAATCTTTCACATTGAAGATTGGAGAAATTGACATCTCCTTGGGAAACTTCACCTTATAAGCATTAGGCCCATACTCAGCCAATATCTTGCAAGGTCCAATTCTTTTCATTTTTAGTTTACTAGGTATCCCCTTTTGTAGTCTTGCCTTATTTTTAGGAACACGATTACTAACTCTCCCATTTCAAACTACAAATCTCTTTTTCCCTCATCTCTTTTTGCCTTCAATTTTTGATTGGCCTCCATTAAGGTCTTTTTCACTTGTTCATGAACTTTCTTCATCGATTGAGCGAAGTCATTAGCATTCCCACTAACTCCCTCATATCCTTGGAGGTCTCTGACCTCCACCACACCCCTTGGATGTGCCCCATACACAATCTCAAATGGTATTTTTCCTATAGTCCTATTTGTGCTATCATTATAGGAAAATTCCTCCCATGGAATAACTTTCTCCCATCCTTGTCCATATTCCTTTGTTAGACACCTAAGCAAGTTTCCAATAACTCTATTGATCACTTCAGTATGCCCATCCATTTGAGGATGATAGGCAGATCCATGAGACAAGTTTGTACCTAGTCTCTTCCATAGGGTCTTCCAAAAGTGACCCATGAACTTCACATCCCTATCTGCAACAATGCTCATTGGTAGGCCATGAATCCTCACTTCTTCCTTGAAGAACAAGTAGACAATATGGCTGGCATCGTGTGTTTTTTTGCATGGTATGAAGTGTCTCATCTTATTGAACCTATCTACCACTACAAATACACTGTCTAAACCAGTTGGAGTCCTAGGTAACCCCACTATGAAGTCCATACTTATGCACTCCCGAGGTCTTCTTGGGATGGGTGATGGATGGTAAAGTCTTGCATTTGATGAAGTTCCTTTAGCCTTCTGACATATGCCACACTACTCCACATATCTTCTCACTTCCTTCTGCATCTTTGGCCACCAGTATAACCTTTCCACTAGGTCCAATATCTTATTTAGTTCAAAGTGTTCACTTAGACTCCCATTATGTTTCTCTTGAATGAGGTTCTCCCTCATTGAGACTTTTGGAACACAAAGTTGTTTGCCTTTGAATAGAAACCCATTCTACAATGTATACTCTCCAAACTCACTATGAAATTGATTCTCAAAATCTTTACACACTTTATACACCTCTGATAAATTTGAATCTCCCTCATATAGGTCATTAAAAACTTCAACTCGTGTGCTTTGCAACTGAATCTCTTGGATGGTGAGTAGTCTCCTACTAAGGGTATTTGCAACTTTGATTTTCACCCCCTTCTTATGCTTTATAGTGAAGGTATATGACTATAGGAATTCCATCCACTTTATGTGCCTCTAGCCAAGCTTGTCTTGATTGTTTATGTAACTCAATGCTTGGTTATCTGTACAGACAATAAACTATTTAGGAAATAGATAATGTCTCCACTTCTTTAAGGCTTTCACAAGAGCATATAGCTCCAAGTCATATGAAGAGTACCTAGACTTAGCCTCATTTAGTATTTAACTTAAAAAGGCCATCGGCCTGCCTTCTTGGCTTAGGACAACTCCTACTACAATGCTACTTGCATCACACTCAACAATGAATGGTTTGTCAAAACCAGGTAACAACAATATGGGATGAGTAGCCACTTCCTTCTTTAATCTCTCAAACCCCTCATTAGTTGCCTTTGTCCACACAAACTTTATTTTCAATCCTCCTTTTATAGTCTCTAGGACTGGAGCACAAATCTTACTGAATCTCCTAATGAACTTACTATAGAATTGGGCTAGCCCATGGAAGCTTCTAACTTCTATCCTATCTTAAGAGTAGGCCAGTTCAATATAGCCTCTACTTTCTCTTTATCCATTTTCAAGTCACCCTTGGAAACTACAAAGCCAAGGTAGACTAACTCTTCCTTTATGACCTCACTCTTCTCAAGGTTTATGGTGAGTTTCTCCTTGTACAACTTCTTCAAAACTCACTCCAAGTGTTTCATATGATTCTCTTTGGTTTTACTGAATATGAGGATTTCATCTAAATAGACAACTACAAAAACTCCTATATAGTCTTTCAATACTTCAGTCATCACCCTCATAAAGGTGTTTCATGCATTAGTAAGCCAAAAGGGCATAACTAACCATTCATACAACCCCTCAGTAGTCTTAAATATAGACTTCCACTCATCACCCTCTTTCATCCTAATTTGATAACTTACCCACTCTTTAAATAAATTTTAGAGAAGTACTTAGCACCCCCAAGCAATCCATCAAGTATTCTATTCTAGGAATGGGAAATCTATATCTGATAGTTATCATATTTATTCCCCTAGAATTATTACATATCCTCCACTTACCTCCCTTCTTAGGAGCCAACACCACTGGGACAACACAAGGGCTGATTCTTTTCATAATCAGTCCTTGATCCAATAGCTCCTACACCTGCCTAGCTATCTCCTTGTTTTTTCTCTGGTGTCATCTTGTATGCAACTTTTTTTGGGGAGGATTCTCCTAGTATGAAGTCAATTTGATGATTTATCTCCCTATTTGGTGGTAGTGAAGCTGGTGTACCCTCACAAATTATGTCTTTGAACTAATCCAACAATTCTCTCACCTCTTTTGGAATAGGTTCTTGCTTATGAGTCTCCTCCTCCTTTGGCTTTAACAAAATTGCATAGCCAGCTTCTTCATCTTTCATGTCCCTTAGAAATTCTTTCTCATTCATCAACATGGCACTAGATTTTTCCTTCTCCACTATGTCCTCTTCTATCAAAGACTGGATTTTGAGATTTATCTCATTTTTCTTGAAGGTGTACTTGTTATCCTTCCCATTATGTATAGCTTCTTTTTCATACTACCATGGTCTCCCAAGCAATAGATGGAAAGCATCCATTGGAAATGTTAGAAACCTAGATTTGCACCCTTCACCTAAGCTCTCATAGTCTTGGTAATCTAGTGTAACATGGGAGTCATATAAAGGTTGTGGGACCTTTTACTAACCAGGACAAGACCTCCAGATTCTAGGTTGGTTCCTCTTGATATGTCACCCAAATTTTCTTCTTCATAGGAAAGTAAATTCTTGAGGGAAAAGGGATAGAAGGAATGCATGAAAGGGAAATGACTGAAAGAAAATTATCCTACTAGGTGATACAGCGAAGGTGACCTAAATCACAATACATTGACTAATCTTAGCATGAAAACCTTGGAACTGAAATAATACAACTTCCTAGATAGGTTTGCATAAGTATTTCATAGAGACGCCCGAGACAAATAGAGGCTATTCAGGGAAAGAAGTGATTTCACAAACAATAGCGTATTTACTATAAATAGACATGGACTATGACCTGGAAACAAACATCCAATTTTTCAATTCGGCACAAGAATGAGACAAAATGACAGGGGACTATAGAGTATCCACAAACTCATCTAAATCAAATCATCCACATTAGTACACACTATTACAAAAGAAAGAGGGCTCAAAGACTCTAATATTTCACTAGAAATCACTCAATATATTCTAATTTAGTAAGAGAGATTCAGACAAGTAAGCCTAGGGACAGAAAAGATGTCACAAAAAAGCTCTAAAATATCTAAACATCAATGAAAGACTAAAAACTAAAGAAATTAGAGGGCAGAAAGAATGCCACAAATCTCTTCAAGCTCTAAAGCTCTCAAAACTAATATATATACTCCCTAGCACGCAGGCTTGGAGTCAATCTGATCTTGTTAAGGTTACAATTGATTACAAAAAGATTTTTAGAAACCCTAACACTATCAGTCTCATTCATAAATGCATTCTAAAAATATCCTTGATTGATCTGATATAGCTTCTAAAATCTTCCTACCATCATCAATTTTGCTTCTATGAAGTCGGCTGATCTATCTACCTCTCTGCGAGCTGGTTCTGCAATAACTTCTAATATCAGATATTTGAATTTCCTCTAAATATTTAAATTCTAATGGTTGCAAGTGGTGCAGATTTATGTATTGATGGTGGAGATTTCAATCCTTTTATATTTTAAAATGTAGCCACTGGATCATTTTATTTACCTGGGCAATGCCTCATAACCTTGGGTTAACACTTTTTCTTTGCCGCTAAGTCTCCCAACCTTCCTGCTAACCCTGGCTTTATCATGAGATCATGCGACAGACATAAAACCTCCTTTAAACTGGGCGGTAGTCACTAAGTCTTTGTTACTTGATTGCATATTCATTTTGATTACAAGACCACCCAGCCGAAAGGTTGTTAACTTAACCCATCTCTGAACTTAAGTCATACTTGTAGGCAGGAATCACACTGAGTCATGTGATCTCCAGGTATTTTTCCAACCTTATTTTGTATTAAGGGATTACCTGACTCCCATCTGATCATCATCCGATCCAATGGTTATCACTGAGTCTCCTAATCAGAATGGAATATACTTTTCTTTGATGAGATCATCGAGAGTCTCAGGGTCGCTAGATGATTTGGAATATTCTATTTTTATCACGTGACTTAGAGACTTATGCGAGATATAAATGTGCACATGAGAATTTGAAGAACTTAAGTTGCCAAAAATGTAATAAGGTTTTAGAACAGATTTCAGGCAACTAGGGTTATATCAAATATATAGGTTTTTCAACACTTAGATTATTTGCATGGGTAGGGGCAAAGAAGGAAATGAAGAGACTGTAAAACACAACCAAGATCAAAAACTAAGGTCAACCTCACAGGCTAGGCTCAACCCTCATGGGAGCCTCATTTTACTCCACCTATAGATAAAATCTTCATAAATGGGAAAATTTGGGTAACATTCTTGGCAATTTCTATGGGATGTCTGCCTGCTAGAAATTGAGAGCCAGTAGCCTTTGATATCCATTGGGCATAGAAGCATTATTGATCAAAAGAAACCTGGAAGCAGATTGAAACTAGAAGGGAAACAGCTAACTGTGCATGAGCACTTTTAAGGAAAGCAAAAAATTAATCTAGAAAGCAGGAACAGAGCGGGGAAAAAATCTACAATATTCACCAAGAAGGACAAACCTCAAAACAAGGCTTCAAATGGAATCCATTTATCGAACTGGGCAAAGGAACTCCTTCAAGAGTTGATAGCTGGAAAGAATTATGTTCTTTGAACTCTGTGATGACGAATGGACCTCCCCAGAAGGAATAAACCTTAGTATGTCTGCTAGGCTTTGATTTAAACTCATCCCATTTGAGGACTATATCTCCAATCTTTAAATTCCTAGCCCTAGCTCTCTTGTCAAAGATTTTCTTTGTCTGCATTTGGTGGAATTCACTATCCTTCAAGGACTTATCTCTGTGTTCTTCTAGTTCCATAATCTGAGAAAATCTAATCTGTAAAGGATATCCTTCTTCAAACAAGACATACTGAGTAGCTAAGTCCAGAGCTAGTAATTTAGTTAAAATGGACAACTTAGCCTCCTTTCCATACAGCATGTAGGGAGAATTTCCAATGATCTTCTTTGGGGTAATTTTGTCTAACGAAAATGCAGATTTGAGCTTGGTGTACCAATCTCTTTGGTTGTCTTGTAGGGTTTTCTTGATTATCCTAATCATGTTCTTGTTTGTTGATTCTGCCAAACCATTACCCTGAGGGTAATAGTTCAAACTTGTATTCAAATAAACACCACATTTGATTGCCCATTCAGTCACTCTTAGGCCTATAAATGCTAATGCATTATCTGAAATAATGGAATCAAGGACACAAAATCTATGAATTATGTCATCATAAAATCTTAGGACAATATTCTCATTTGCTTCCTTCAATGCCACCGCCTCCGTCCATCTAGTGAAACAATCTGTTGCAATGATCACCCATTTATGACCTACACTTGATGGAGGATTGATCATGCCAATGAAACCTATGCCCCATCTTATGAAAGGTTGCTCTACTCTGATGGGCTGAAGGGGCAAGGCTGTAAGTTTTTCTTTTCTTGCAAACATGATACATTTGGTGCATTTTCTTACGTAATCATGGCTATCCTTGAAGATGGATGGCCAATAGTATCCAGCCTTCATGATCTTAAAAGTAGTAGTCCTAGGAGAGAAGTCACCTCTAGAAGGTCCATCATGAAATTCAAATAGGACATCTTCTATCTTCTCTGAACCTATGCATCTCAAAAGGACACCATTGTGGTCCTTTCTAAAAAGAATGTCACCTATCAGCATGAAAGGAACATATTGTAACCTATAGTACCTTCTTTTTTCTGGATTTAGGTCCACAGGGCATTCCCCTATTTTTAGATAATGGATTGTGTTAGGAAACCAACCCACTGCCTTGGCATGATCTTCTGTTGAATGCATGATTAGGGATGCATCTATTTTCTTTGATCCCTCTGAACTCTCATCCTCTGTTAGATGCTCACAAAGACCTCTACCTCTTACTAACTTGGTAACTTGGATATTAATGTCATATTCCATGACCTTAGTAATCCAACCAGCTCTTTTTTTGTTTAGGTCCCTGGAAAGCAAGAATTCCTTGATACTAGGATGGGTTACTTTCAATTGTACGTTGTTGAGGGTCAATAGATATCTGAATTTCTTAAGGCTCTTCACTACAATGAGTACATGTTTCTCTATAAAAGAATATCTCTATTCATATTCTTCTAGACCTTTTCTAAAGAAGGCAATAGGTTTCTCCAATCCTTTAGAATTTTCTTGGGTCAATATTGCAGAAATAGCATCTGATCCTCCATAAGCATAAAGGATAAAATCCTTATTGAATTTTGGCTTCAACAGGGTAGGGGCTTCTGTCAGGGACACTTTAATGCTTTGAAAACTGGTCTTCCCTTCTTTTCTCCAACAGAAAGATGTATTCTTCTTCAACATTTTTGTCAAAGGCTTTAACAGATCTGCAACATTAGTCAAGAAATTTTTGACAAAGTTAATCCTTCCTATGAAAGATTGAAGACTTTTCTTGTGATGTGGTAAGGGTAGCTCTAGGATAGCTGCAATACTTTCAGGGCCTACTTTAATTCCCTTTTTGGATACTATATATCCCAATAGTTTTCCTTCATGGATTGTAAACACACATTTCTTAGGATTGAGAGCTATCCCAAATTCTCTACACCTTTCAAATTTTTTCCTCAGATGTTTTATATGGTCCGTTGCATGTTTAGAATAAACAATTATGTCATCTAAATAGACAAGTACAAATTTGTACATGAGGATTTTAAAGGCCATATCCATTACCTTTTGAAAATTAGCACCTGCATTAGACAAACCGAAGGGCATCTTTTGATAAGCCATGGTCCCCCATTTGGTTGTAAATGTCATCTTATATTGATCTTCTTCATGAACCAGGATTTGATTGTATCCTGAATAGCCATCCAATAATGAAAATCTCTCAGAGCCAAAGACACATTGTAGGATCTTATCCATAGAGGGTAATGGATGATGATCTTTTAGGGATGCTCTATTAAGGTCTTAGAAGTCAACACATAGCCTTAACTCACCATTCTTCTTCTTGACAAGAACGAGGATGGAAACCCAACTGGTGTGCTTGATGGGGTAGATAATACCACTCTCTATTAATTTGAGGACTTCTTTATGCATGAGTGGTTCTAACTTAGGATTTACAGGCCTTTGCTTCTACCTGACCAGTTTGGCATTGGGTTCCAATTCAATGGTATGTTGAGCAAGGTCAGGGTCAAAACCTTTCAGATCCTCATATTTCCATGCAAAGATGTCACTAAATTCTTGAAATAATCAGGTGTAAGCCTATTCTTCTGAATTAGTATTTACCTTCCCAAATTGTAAAATTTTACCTGGTTCTAACTTTAATTCAGAATAATGTTCTTGTTGGACTACCAGGTCAACTTTGCTTTTCTACACTTGGTCATCTCTGTTGAAGATAGACTCAAGTGTGACAAGCCCTTTAGGCATTTTATTAGATCTTATTTGTATCACTTGATCACCATAGTTCTGCAATAATCTATCTTGGTTATGTTCTAAGAAAATGTCCTCTTCAAATAGGAACTGCAGAATTTGTTCATCACTGTCAAACAATTGACAATTGATATTGTTATCAGGAATAGAAGGTCTTACAATCACTTTGATATTCTATTGATCCCTCTCTTTTGAAATACTTCTAGGGATATCATATTGAGATCCAACAACAGCTAATATATCTACATTCTGATTCAATTTCCTAGGGATTACAATGATATTGAGAGCATGGAGATCTTTAATTGAATCACAAATTTGATGCTTATAAGCTCTCATTATATCACTTTTAGTTGCGCTTCTACCTCTTACTTGGCTGACAACTAGCTTGCTATCACCATATACCTTTAGGGTTCTGATCCCTCACTTTTTGGCCCATTCCAATCCATTCACTAGGCTTTCATATTCAGCAATGTTACTAGTGCAGGAGAAACTAAACCTAAAGGCAGCATAATACTTCTCCACTTTTGGAGAAACTATCATTGCACCACCACTAGCACCATTTTTTCTTCTAGCACCATTAAAGTATATCTCCTAAACCTGGCCATGTTGATCTTCTAAGCCTTTGTTTCCCTTAGAGAGACTTGGCTCTATGCAACCTTCTTCTTGAATCAAATAAGACCCCAAACCAGCATCCCAAATAACATTGGCCTGGGCCTCAGAGGGTCTCTGAGATTCTAACTCATCTAAATAGATGTCTGGGATACCTTCTAGCTTGGTGGCTATTTACCTAATTATTGGATAGTCATCATCATCAAGGGTGAGACAACTTGCGTTAATTACATTAGACACATAGGGTTCTACATGGTGTGTTGCCAGTGATTCTGACTTGATAGTGACCTTAGTCCCATACCTTGTATGAAAAAGCATGTGTGACCAATCAAAGGAAAGATACCCCCTATCTTGGCTGTACATTCCCTCAAAAAGCATATGGAAAATAGAGCAGGGAGGTCTATTATGTATATGTCGAGCAGGATAGAGAAATTGGGGCTTGCATGGAGGACTAGACTGGTGTCCTTAGCTACACATATCATGTTCACTAAAGAACCATCAAGCTAGGTAACTTTCTTTTGGAAAGGATCATATTTCAAACCTACTTGGTTAGCTACCTTCTTGGGCATAACAATGCTAGTAGCCCCACTATCTACTATGCAATTATGTACCAAAGATTTTCCAATAATGAAATATACATATAAAAGGGGTGGTTTTGAGTTCCTACCTTGCACGGTATTAGCCTTGGATTTGTCACTCAGAATCTCTCCCCTAAGATCTGTGTTAACCAATACTGGCTTAACAACCTCTTTTATTGTAGGCGGTTGGGGAATCTTCTCTTCGGTCATTTCTTTCTTCAATATTTTAGGTTACCCTGGAATAGCCAAAGAGTCCCACATAGACATAGTGATATTTTTTTTCTTCATATTATCCACTATGTTGAAGGGTACAACTGTGTGTATTCTTTGGTGTATCTTTGCTATGACAGGCTCAACCTCCTTAGAAGGTTGACTTTCTTTGACTGGAATGGTGGGGCCTTCCCTAGCATGATAGGAGCAAAGGGTGGTGAAGATTCTACAGATGTAGAAGCCTTATCTCCTATTTGTTCCATGTCTTGAGCTCTTCTTTTAGACCTGGTATTGGCAGTAATGGTGGATTCACCATTCACTCCATTGAAATCTTGTTGCTCCCAATTAAAAAGAGAAATTTCATCATGTTGTGCCTCCTGGTGAGGAGGTGGTTCGTTGGGAGAATCCTTTGACTGGGTAAGTGAGGCACTTTGAACAATCAACACTTGGTGTACCCTCCCATTTAAGCATGTAATCTAGTTATGGGACTAGTTACAAGGGTAACACCACTCCATCTCTGTAGGAAGGTTATTTTGACTTGGGACCACATCCCTAACCAGATTTTTAGAATTGAGAGTGGTAGGATTATTAAGATGGTCTCTAATTGTAATTTTGCCTTTGCCCTTGATAACCTCCTTGAAATTGAGGTCTATTCTATTGATAGGATTGTCCCTAATTTTGATATTGTTGATTGGGACTCTGATTTTGTTGCTGAAGAGGGGGTCTACTCCTCTGTCCTTGTTTCTTTATGTTAATCAGCTCGTTACTCATAGTCTGCATTAATTTCTTCATCTCTTGTTGATTACTTCTTAATTCTAATAGTTCTTGGGAACGGTCTTCCCTTACTTCCCCATGACTGGTACTTGCTTTAGGTGTTACAATAGTGGGTATTGGAGGAATTGGGGTTATTTACAAAGGCATGCTTGGTTGTATGTTAGGGAATATGGGCATAGGTGGCCTTGGGGATATCATTCCATCTTGTATTAGACAGTTCTCTGCCTTGACAGTGATGTCAAAAGCTTGAGGTAACGAAGTACCTCCCATAGATTGACTCATGACAGAAATATTTCTATTTAGACTTCTAAAAAAATATAGGAAGGCATGATCAGCTGAAGGTCTTACTGAGGTAGGAATTCTATTCCATGTCTTAAGAAATCTTCTATTGAAGTTTGTCATTTTTTCTTGAGGGGCTCTTTTAATGGTTGTCAGTTTCTCTACCAGAGATAAGTTATCCAATTTATCCTCAAAGTATTTACTTAATGCATCTCCTAATCTATCCCATGAATTAATGGAACTAATAGCAAGAGTTCTAAACCATTCTAAGGCCTTACCTTTGAAAGAGGCTACTAATAGCTTGGTAGCCACATCTTCTTCTATGATGTTATGTATACTATAGATAGTAGTTACATCTCTTATGTGTTCAAAAGTTGTTGTTTGTCCTTCAACTCTGAAATCAGGTAGGTTTTTTAGTGCTACCATAGGTACATCATGATGTTGATCAAATTTTAAGGGCTTCCTTGATTGAAAGGGGAAAAATAAAACTGCCTCACCATTGCAGGAGCTGTGACTTGCTGAGTGGCAACTGTGAGAGTTGTATTTAAGGGCGGAGTTGAATCTTCTTGTAGTTCCCTAATTAAGGATCTTCCTCTTCTTCTGGAATGAAAAGGCCATGGTCTCCTCTCTAAAGTATCAAGTGGCATAGACTATACCCTCCTAGTAGCAGGTGCTCTTTGAGATGATCTTCTATAGTTCCTTTTGGAAGGCAGCTGTGTGAATTTTAAAAGCTTTAAGCTTCTTATTTCAAATTTTGTCATAGACTTTGAATAGGACTAGGTCTTCTATTCTTTACCAATGGAGTCGCCAGATATACTTGATAGGGAGAACTCTTTAAATCTTTATTATGTAACTAGTATATCACAAGTAGCATAATCTTGGTAAGTAAACTTCAATTGGTGTCCCACCGGGTGTGCCAGAATTGTTACAAACCTAGATTTTCACCCTTAACCCAAGCTCTCATAGTCTTGGTAATCTAGTGTAACATGGGAATCATCTCAAGGTTGTGGGACCTTTTGCTAACCGAGACAAGACCTCAGGATTCTAGGTAGATTCCTCTTGATATGTCACCCAAATTTTCTTCTTATAGGAAAGTAAATTCTTGAGGGAAAAGAGATAGGAGGAATGCATGAAAGGGAAATGACTGAAAGAAAATTATCCTACTAGGTGATACACTGAAGGTGACCTAAATCACAATACATTGACTAATCTCTGCATGAAAAACTTGGAACCGAAAGAACACAACTTCCTAGATAGGTTTGCATAAGTATTTCATAGAGAGGCCTAAGACAAACATAGACAAACATAGGCTATTCAGGGAAAGAAGTGATTTCACAAACAATAGCGTATTTACTATAAATAGACACAGACTATGACCTGCAAATAGACATCCAATTTTGCAATTCAGCACAGGAATGAGACAAAATGATAGGGGACTATAGAATATCCACAAACTCATCTAAATCAAATCATCCATAGTAGTACACACTATTGCAAAAGAAAGAGGCCTCAAAGACTCCAATGTTTCACCAGAAATCACTCAATATATTCTAATTTAGTAAGAGAGATTTAGACAAGGAAGCTCAGGGATAGAAAAGATGTCACAAAAATCCTCTGCAATATCTTAACATCAATGAAAGATTACAAACTAAAGAAATCAGAGGGCAGAAAGAATGCCACAGATAATTTCCAAGTCATAAAAACTCTTTGAGCTCTAAAGCTCTCAAAGTTGATATATATACTCCCTAGCACGCAGGCTTGGAGTCAATCTGATCTTGTTAGGGCTATAATTGATTACAAAAAGATTTTTTAGAAACCCTAACACTGTCAGTCTCATTCATAAATCCATTCTAAAAATATCATTGATCAATCTGATATAGCTTCTGAAATCTTCCTACCATCATCAATTTTGCTTCTACGAAGTCGGCTGATCTATCTACCTCTCTGCGAGCTGGTTTTGCAATAACTTTTGAGATCAGATATATGAATTTCCTTTGAATATTTAAATTCTAATGGTCGCAAGTGGCGTGGATTTCTATATTGATGGTGGAGATTGCAATCCTTTTATATTATAAAATTCAGCCACTACATTTTATTTACCCGGGCAATGCCTCATAACCTTGGGTTAATGCTTTTTCTTTGTTGCTAAGTCTCCCAACCTTCCTGCTAACCCTGGCTTTATCATGAGATCATGCAACAGGTGTAAAACCTCCTTTAAATTGGGCTGTAGTTGCCAAGTCTCTATTGCTTGATTGCATATTCCTTTTGATTACAAGACCACTCAACTAAAAGGCTGTTAACTTAACCCATCTCCAAACTTAAGTCATACCCGTAGGCAGGAATCACACTGATTTGCATGATTTGCAGGTCTTTTTCCAACTCCATTTTGTATTAATAGATTACCTGACTCCCATTCGATCATCATCCAATCCAACGGTTATCAGTGAGTCTCTTGATCAGAATGGATTATACTTTTCTTTCACAAGATCATGAGACTAGTGAGAGTCTCAGGGTCACTAGATGATTTGGAATATATTTTTTTTATCATGTTTCTTAGAGACTTATGCGAGGTATAAATGCACACATAATAATTTAAAGAACTTAAGTCACCCAAAAGGTAATAAGGTTTTAGAACAGATTTTGGGCAACTAGGGTTATATCAAATATATAGGTTTTTCAACACTTAGATTATTTGCATGGGCAGGGGCAAAGTAGGAACTTAAGAGACTATAAAACACAACCAAGATCAAAAACTAAGGTCAACCTCATAGGCTAGGCTCAACCCTCGTGGAAGCCTCATTTTACTCCACCTATAGCGAAAATCTTCATAAATGGGAAATTTTAGGTAACAAGAAACACATCACATAGTATCCTATCTTGATACTTTCCAATGGTAAACTCTATCGACACTTTTTCATTTGCCAAGATGTTTTGACCCTTATTCAACCATGTAACTTTATAGGGACACAAATGTGGGATTTTGATGAGTTTCAACTTCTCCACTGCCTCCTCAGATATTTCATTATCTATTGACCCTGAATCAATGATCACCTTGCACACTTTCCCCAATATCTTGCACTTTAGTTTGAAAAGATCCCTCCTCTGCTTGTGCTCATCTTTGGTGGGTGTCTTGATTAGGATCCTTCTCAACATGAGGATTTCTCCTTTCTTTGAATATAGACTCACCTCTAATTATTTAGAACAATCTTCCTCTTGGACATAAGCTATCTTCTTCTCCCTTATGAGGATGTTGGCTTATCCAGACATCTATATTCAGTATGCCCTATCTATCCACAATCGTAACATTTCATGGAAGAGAAGTGAGAGCTTCTTCCAAAACCTCTTGATCTTCCTTTGCCACTGTTGTAAGAACTTCTTCCTTTGTTGTTGTATCCACCCCTACTATTCATTTCTTGTCCTTGCTCTAAGTATTTGGAGTCACTTTTTCCTCTACTGTCACTGCCTCTTCCACTTGAACCTCCTCTATGTCCACCTCTGTTGTCTCTACCCCTTCCTCTATTTCTTGAACTAGAAAATTGTTTCTTTTTTATTTTCTCTTCCACTTTCAAAGCCATTTTAAAATAGCTATGAATGGAAGTTAGGGTTAAGAGACTAAATTTTTCTTGAATGTTCCACCCTAATCCATTAAGATATCTTACAACTTTGATGCTCTTTGTCTCCTGGATTATTGATCTAAGACAAAGTTTTTTAAACTCTTCTGTATAGGCTAGCACATCTAGATATTTTTGCCTAAGGTTTTGCCTCTTCTTATGCAGTTGAATGTCATATTTTGCTAGAAGGTAATACTCCTTCACCTTTGAAACCATTATCTTCTAATTTCATATGTGCTTCTTACCCTCTTTCTCTCTTTCTTCATGCAAGAACTTCCACCATGTAAGTCCTTGCCCTCTTAGCCTTGATTTGGGTATTTTCACATTTTGTGCTTCTGTAATCCCACCACACTTGAAATGATTCTCCATCCCTTCAAGCCATTCCATAACCATTTCGGCATCCATCTTACCAGAGAATACTAGTATTCCTTCTAGAGCCCTCCCACTCATTGTGTTGAGTGCTTTGAGGAATGGTTCCTCAGGTAGAAGAGGATCAGGATCTGGTTCTACATCCTCTTCTACTAGTTTCTTTCCTTTTTCTATCCCTTCATAAATTTCTTCTCTCAACTTGATGGCTATCTCTACAACCTCTACCATCTTAATCTTCATTTCTTCCATTGCTTCTTCAGGAAGCCTATTCTTGATTTGTTTCTTTGAGAAATCCTTGGCCAACTCTGCATTGGTCACCATGATGTTCTCACCTATGGATTCACTCCACTCTTTCATGCACTAATCCCACTTGCAAGCCTTTCAATGGCTTTGATACCAATTTGATGGGGATCTCCTCTCCTAGAGCCTTCTATATCTCTCCAATTCCTTATCCTGGACTTCCTTAGGGTCTCTTCTCTACCCTAACTAGAGGATACTTTTCTAATCCCCTAACTCACTATGAACTCTCCGCCAATTTCAACTAGTCTCTATACTCCTCTCCATAGCTTTCTTGCATCCATGGTTCCACTATCCTCCTATCACTTCTATGGTGTCAAAGTCTTAGGGATCTAAAATCAAATGTGTTCTAAAATCAAACCTTTTAGGCCTTGTATCCCTTTTAGGCCTATTAGCCCTCTAAAACACAGAAAAGGTGATTTCTCTCCTAAAATCCCTTAACATCCCTAGAAACAAATTCCATATTCCTTGCGTTTTTTTCTTCTTGTTCGGGATTTTCTAGGTCTCTGGTCACAATTCTCTCTATACAATGAACTTTTGCCAAACCCCTAAAAATAAGTGTTTCTAGGGCATGATGGTTGGTCTAACTTCTTGATCTTCTTCCACTAATCTAGTGAGCTCCTCTGAAATCCTCCTTCCATCAAAATTTCTGCACCTCATGCCCCTACACTCCACTATCATTGATTGGCATATACCAATCACCTTGCAACCTCCATTGTTGTTGCACTACTTAGTAACCCTAGCCATAATAGCTAGTACCTGCCTAGGGCCTAATTGTTTTCAAGCTTCCCCTGCACACACACACACACACTCCACAAGCCATATTTAGAAATTATATACAAGGCTCTAATGTATTCCAAGTGGTCATGGAGTTTGAACCACAAGAACACCAAAGAAACCCATTCTTTACATGACTGGACCAAAACTGACCAGTGAACTTACAACACACAATAAATTTAAGAAAACCTAACCAGAAACTAAAAAATACTAAACTAATGCCACAAATATCTTGGTAATCACATTTCAAACACTATCCATTCATTCATTCAGTCCATTCAATCCAATTAAATGGTGGATGATGGCTCTGCAACTTAATTACACTGTAATTTTCTCCTTCTCACACACCAGTCTATACAATATAATCTAACTGTTAGATTAGGGTTGGAAACCCCTTATATACCTCTATCCCACATGTTTAGACCCTCTGGTTGGGATTTGGGCACCATAATTGTCGATTCCTAAACACTAGGAAATGTTGTCATGACAACTTTGACAACTTTTTTGTCAAAATGATAATTTTCTCATTTTGAGAGTCCTAATAGTTTTCAAAATTTAACCAATTGACCTCAAATGACTAAACAAAAATAAAAATTTAAAAATCTTCCCACATTGGGACTTTGGTTAACCCTTTGACTTTTGAGTTGACTTATATGTTCAAGACCCCTAGAATCAACTAGACTTAGCAACATCAAACACTAACCTTTTCTAACACTAACCACACTTCAAGACACACTAGGGACTTTACAGATTAGCCCTTATTCATGGATGGTTGGCCAAACCAACCTACAAGCCAAAACTGATTAAAAATCTTACAAAAGACCTTAGGGTGCTCCTGCACCAACTAAAGTACACCAATCAATAATAGAATGAGCATCAAGAAGTACAACACCTAAAATTCTCAATTTCTCCTTAACTAGAGCTCTCTTCAAACACACACTTACTCAATCATGCTCCCCTTTCCCATGCCCTGACTTAAAAAAATCCAAATATGAGGTACACCTCTCTCCACATGCATTCTATACAACCAATAAAACATTCTAGCATTCTTAAATTGACCGGTGCAATTATCTGACCAAATGAGATGCCTATCCATAGAAATATCATTTTCCTACAAGAAGTCAAAATAGTTCTGGAAAAAATTGTTAGGAACCTGTGTGTTCCTTCTGTTTATTTTGCTATTGTAGTGTTGTTGGACGCATATGCTTTGTAAGTCATCCCGTGAGTATATTTTATTATCCCACATGTATAGGTAGTATTACTTCTCTAGATCGTACTTAGTATATAAGAGTAGGTTAAGGCCTTTGATGGACACCGACGAATTTATTGTATTGAGCTTGCTCAAAGGAGGTTACCCCCTCGAAGTGGCCCGCGATCAATAGATTCATTCTG
>MU227994.1:2298945-2313557 GCA_018584345.1 Thuja plicata | reverse complement strand
AAAGGGGTCATGGGGACTTCCTAGGGGTCCTTACACATGATAAGGTGTGCTAGGACCCCTAGGAAGTCCCCATGAAACATTTTGACACATTGGAATGCTCAAGCATGTCCCAAGAGATCGTAGGAGCCCTTGAAACACACTTGATTTTTCAAATGTGTCAAAACGGGTCATGGGGACTGCCTAGGGGTCCTAACATGTGATAAGGCATACTAGGACCCCTAGGAAGTCTCCATGACCCCTTTTGACACATTGGAATGCTCCAATTTGTTTAAATGGGTCATGGGGACTTCCTACGGGTGCTAACATGTCATAAAGTGTACTAGGACCCCTTAGGTCCCTCTATGACCCCCGAGAACACATTGGAAAAATAAAGTGTGTCACCAGGGGTCCTACAGCCTCTTGGGACACACTTAAGTGTTCCAATATGTCAAATGGAATCATGGGGAGTTCCTAGAGGTCCTAGTATGCCTTATCATGCGTTAGGACCCCTAGAAAGTCCCTATGGCCCTTTTGACACATTTCAACACCAAACTATGTCCCAAGAGGTCTTACATCCTCTTGGGTCACACTTGAGTGTTCCAATATATTGAAAGGGGTCATGGGGAATTTCTAGGGCTCCTAGTACACCTTGTTACATTTTAGGACCCCTAGGAAGTCCCCATGACCCCTTTTGACACATTGGAACAATCAAGTGTGTCCTAAGGGGTCCTACTATCTCTTTGGAAACACGTGAGTGTTCTAATGTGTCAAAAGGGGTCATGGGGACTTCCTAGGGGTCCTAGTACATCTTATCAAGTGTTATGACCCGTAGGAAGTCCCTATGAAACCTTTTGACACATTGGAATACTCAAGTGTGTTTGAAGAGGTTGTAGGACACCTTGGGACATAATTGAGTGCTCCAATGTGTTATCGAGGGTTAAAGAGCAACCATGGGGGTCCTAGTACACTTTATCATGTGTTAAAACTCCTAGGAAGTCCCCATGACACCTTTCAACATATTGGAATAATCAAGTATTTTCCAAGTGGTCCTACGGGACACACTTGATTGTTCTAATGTGTCGAAAGGGATCATGGGGACTCCTTAGGGATCCTAACACGTAATAAGACATACTAGTACCTCTAGGAAGTCTGCATGACCCCTTTCGACATATTTTAACAATAAAGTGTCTCCCAAGGAGTCATATGACCCCTTTGGACACACTTAATGTTCTAATGAGTTGAAAGGGGTCATGGGGGCTTCTTAGGGGTCCTAGTACACAGTATTAGTGTTTGTACCCCGAGGAAGTTTCGATGACCCCTTCTCACACATTGAAACAATCAAGTTTGTCCCAAGGAATCCTACGACCTCTTGGGACACACATGAGCATTCCAATGTGTCGAAAGGGATTATGAGAACTTCCTAGGGGTCCTAGTACATCTTATCACGCGTTAGGACCCCTAGGATGTCCCCATCACCCCTTTCGACACATTAGAACGACCAAGTGTGTCCTGTAGGACCCATTGGGACACACTTGATTGTTCCAATATGTGTAAAGGGGTTCTAGGGACTTTCTAGGGGTCCTAACATGTGATAAAGTGTAGTACAACCCCTTAGGTCCCTCTTTGATCCCCGAGAACACATTAGAACACTCAATTGTATCCTAAGGGGTCCTACAACCTCTTGGTACACACTTGAGTGTTCCAATGTGTCAAAACATGTCATAGGGACTTCCTAGGGGTCCTAACATGTGATAAGGTGTACTAGGACCCCTAGGGTGTCCCCATGAACCCTTTTGACACATTGGAATGCTCAAGTGTGTCCCAAGAGGTTGTAAGACCCCTTGGGACACACTTGATTGTACCAATGTATCAAAAGGTGTCATGGGAACTTCCTAAGGGTCCTAATGTGTGATAATACATATTAGGACCTCTAGAAATTCCCCATGACCCCTTTTGACACATTGGAATGCTCAAGTGTGTCCCAAGAGGTTGTAGGACCCCTTGGGACACACTTGATTGTTTCAATATCTTGAAAGGGGTCATGGGAACTTCCTAGGGGTCCTAACACATGATAAGACATACTAAGACCTCTAGTAAGTCCCCATGACACCTTTTGACACATTGGAACACTCAAGTGTGTTTCAAGGGGTCCTACATCCTCTAGGGACACACTTGAGTGTTCCAATGTGTCGATAGGGGTAATGGGGACTTTCTAAGGGTTCTAACATGTGATAAGGTGTACTAGGACACTAGGAATTCCTCATGACCCCTTTTGACATATTGGAACACTCAAGTGTGTCCCAAGGGGTCCTACAACCCCTTGGGACACACTTGAGTGTTGAAACATGTTGAAAGGGGTCATGGGAACTTCCTAGTGGTCCTAACATGTGATAAGGCATACTATGACCAGTACGAAGTCCTTATGACCCCTTTTGACACATTGGAATGTTCAAGTGTGTCCCAAGAGGCCGTAGGACCGCTTGGGACACTCTTGATTGTTCCAATGTATGGAAAGGGGTCATGGGTACTTCCTAGGGGTCCTAACACATGATAAAGTGTACTAGGACCCCTTAGGTCAATATGTGACCCTTGAGAACACATTGGAACACTTAATTGTGTCCCAAGGGGTCCTAGGACCACGTGGGATACACTTGACTATTCTAATGTGTCAAAAGGGGTCATAGGGACTTCCTAGGGGTTCTAATGCATGATAAGGTGTACTAGGACCCCTAGGAAGTCCCCATGACCCATTTTATCCATCATAATATTTAAATTGTATGTAATTATATATAGTAAAAATATATATTAATATGTACTATATTATATAATATATATAGTAGAAAATATATATTTGAAATATGATATGTATCATATATTATATATTAAATATAGGACATATTATTATATAGATTAATTACACCAACTTAAGCCATCAAAAAGGTTTCCAAAGGGGTCATAGAGGGTTCCAACATTTCAAAAGGGGTCATGGGGTCTTCCTAGGGGACCTAGCACATGAGAAGGTCCACTACGACCCCCTAGGAAGTCCCCACAACCCCCTTCGACACATTAGAACACTCAAATGTATCCTAAGGGGTCCTACGACCACTTGGGACACACTTGCATGTTGAAATGTGTCAAAAGGGGTCATGAGGACTTTATATGGGTCCTAACACATGATAAGGGATACTAGGACCCCTAGGAAGTCCCCATGACCCCTTTCAACACATTAGAAATCTCAAGTGTGTCCAAAGAGGTCGTACGACCCCTTGGGACACACTTGATTGTTTCAATGTGGCGAAAGGGGTCATGGGGACTTCCTAGGGGTCCTAACGCATGATAAGACATACTAGGACCCTTTGGAAGTCCCCATGACCCCATTTGACACAATAGAATACTCAATCGTGTCCCAAGAGGTCCTAAAACCTCTTTAGACACACTTGAGTGTTTCCATGTGTCGAAAGGGGTCATGGGGACTTCTTAGGGGTCCTTACGTGTGATAAGGTGTACTAGGACACCTATAAAGTCCCCATGACACCTTTCGACACAATAGAACAGTCAAGTGTATCCCAAGAGGTCGTAGGTACCCTTGGGACACACTAGATTGTTTTGATCTATTTAAATGGGTTATGGGGACTTCCTAGGGTTCCTAACACGTGATAAGGCATACTAGGACCCCTAGGAAGTCCCCATGACCCCTTTCAACACATTGAAATGCTCAAGTGTGTCCCAAAAGGTTGTAGGACCCCTTGGGACACACTTGATTGTTCCAATGTGTTTTTGGGGGTCACAAAGGGACATAAGGGGTCCTAGTACACTTTATCACGCGTTAGGACCCTTAGGAAGTACCCATGACCCCTTTCAAAACATTGGAACACTCAAGTGTGTCCCAAGGGGTTCTATTACCTCTCAAGACACACTTGAATGTTTAAATATGTTGAAAGGGGTCATGGGGACTTCTTAGGCATCCCAATATGTGATTGGTGCAAGAGCACGCCTAACTCAAACCCCTAGCTCCTTAATACTTGCATTACCTGACTCTAGCCAAGTTAGGAGAGTGTGTGTGCACCTTAGAAGGTCTTTTGTTTTTCCCTAAGATGGATATGATTAGGTCAATCCATGTCTAGATAGGTTGCTTAGTTGGTTTTCTTTAGTTGTGTGTGTCTGTGAGGTAGTGGGTAAGCCTCTGGAAATCCAATCAAGGCATTGGAAACTTTTGATAAGCTTCTTGGAATCATTGGCACTCAGCATACATTGGTGCTTAGCAACTCAGCCTACATTGCCTAGCAAGTCCACCTACATTGCCTAGCAGCTCAGCCTACATTTGTGCCTAGCAACTCGGCCTACATTTGTGTGCAACTCAGCCTACATTTGTGCCTAGCAGCTTGGCCTACATTTGTGCCTAGAAACTTGGCCTACATTTGTGCCTAGCAGCTCGGCCTACATTTGTGCCTAGCAACTTAGCCAACACTAGAGCTCGGCTTTCTTTAGTGTTTCTCGGCAATATTCAGTCATAACGGCCCATGAAAAGTGAATATTGTCTTTTATGGATAGTATGGTTAGTGTAACGGTTCTTGAAGAAATTCTTGTGAAGAAGTGGACCATTAGGGTTGTTTCCTATGAGAGGATGGTTACTAATAACATCTAGAGCATTCATTTTTAGAAATCTAGAGGGTAGAGATTGAAGAAAAAGAGAAGCTACAGGAAATCACAGAGTTGCAGATTATTGTACTATTTGATTTTATTTCCAGTAATGAGAAGTTGTAGATAGTGTGTTTAGTGGATATCAAACTTCTTTGTTCATTTTGCATGCAAGTAGATTAGTTACTTTATCTTCTATTTTGTAATTTTTTAGTTCTTCACCCGTTCTGGGTTGTAAGCAGTAATGGCCCCTCGAGATTCTTGAATCCATGGTGAGATTCATGTGTTGGGATGGAACTTGAGAGGATCCCTTGTACATAGTTTTATTTTTATTTTTTGTAGGAGTAGCAACAGGTGTGAGTCTGGAGATCTTACCCTAGGCAAGCTTGGTAATAGTCCGGCTAGGGAAGAGAATGGGAACAATGTTCTGAAAACATTGGTTGAATGAATCTATTTCTGTAGGTTTAGTAAGGAGGAGATGAAAAGAATTTCGATGGGGACTGAGTCTTGAAGAAGAGGTAAAGTTGAGAGTGACTTACCTTAGTTTAGGGTTGTGAACACCCTAAGGGATCTAGGAAAAATATCTCAAAACAGAGCCAAGCTAGTTCTATAGTAGCAACAAGACTTTTTTCCACATCAGATTGGTATTAGAGCCCTGAAAGATTTGGGCATGTGTTGTTTGGATGTTATCTATAGAAACTATTGATGGGGTTTTGTTAAGTGGGTCCACCAACAGTCATAAGTTTTCATCGGGTTTCGGGGATACCGGCCAACTCCACCTGCAAAGGTTGTCCGGGAGAATTATATTCTCCGGGCCTTCAAGCACCTGGGTGTTGGGTCACGATGGTGCGGGGCTCATTTGGGGAGAAGTGACTATTTTCGAGGGGGATAGCTGGTTTCTTCAACTCATTTTCTCCAGAGATTCGATAAAGTAAGGTTTCCCCTAGCATTCCACACTTAGAAAATAAAGCGAAAAAAGATCCTGTAGGGTTAGAAACATTTCATCTAACTGCAGTCATGTTTAAACATCCAGAACATCAATAATACTCTGATAGACTATACTAAATATAGAAGAAATACATAACCATCAGTTAGAACTTCATCAGTAGCAAGGAAAAAGAGGGTGTTAATCTACTTTTAACATATCAGAGTAGAAGACATAAAGAACATTAAAACATGAAATACCATTAACTCGGAAGCAGGAATGCCAACAACATAATTGCTGAGAATTCTTCCTTCTTTATTAATATTCCTTCCAGCAATCACTGGTGCGTGATACAATGGTGGCTCCAGGGGAGCATTTGACTAAATAAAACCAGAATAATGAAGCATTGAGCTCTGCAACTAAAATCAGGAATCACTTTTCTATTGCTATGGACAACAAAATCATCAATTTCGTCGACCCTTGGAACTGGGCCGGTCTGCCTATTTATACAAATCTCTTCTAACCCTAACCCTATTTACATCATGTTCCAATAAAATACAATATCTAGGGGCCGGTACTATCTGCACCACCCTACAAAAGACCTGGAGATGGAATAGGTCTGCCATTTCAGAAGAATAAGACAAGAGTATACATCAAAAGAATCGGTCTCGAGAAGAGAGCCAAAAAGGAGAAAGAAGAAAGTAGGTCCCCCGGGGACCGAGGCTACATGCCTCATAAATGGGAAATGCGGCGCCCTATCTCCAATGTGCCAGTGTACCTTTGAGTGGCAGCTCGAGAAGACCACCTTGTCAGAAAACCAATTGCCGAGCCGACGTCCCTTGATGTAGTCAACCACCTTCTGATAGTCTTTATTAATTACTTATGAAAGTGACCGTTCAGCCTCAGGGACCGGGACACGGATCACTTTGAAAGAATACAAAATTTTAGATCCAGGACTTTGGGATTCGGGAACTTACGTCCCAAAAAGAATAAAGAACACTCAATGTGAATTTTTCCCAGCCTCCAAAGAAAGCTCAAGGTTGCTTATTGTCGTTGAAAGCCTGGAGGAGGCAGGAGATGCCATCTTCATCTATATCTTTCAGGCTGGCCCTTCTGTGCTTGGCCACTTCAACTTGTTCCCCGAGGTCTGAAACATTTTCTTTAAATTCATCTTCCATTCTCGCTGCGTCATGACCTTTGAGTATTATGCTGGTTAATTTCGCCATCTGGGCCCCATCTATCCCCTCCAGAGATTGATACCGGGACTTCATTATTTCATCAAAACTCCCCAAAACTGAATCTTCGGGGGTATATGTATCTGTGCTAAGGGGATCAGCCCTAGAAGCCTTTATTACAAAAGACTTGTATAGATTAGAAGAATATTTTACAGAATTTAGCTTATCTTACAAGGACCCTACCAGTTGCTTGGTTACCTCCAATGTGAGGTCAAGTCTGGAGTGTTGGGTTCTCACAAAATTAAATGATTCCTCACCCAGAATTCTAGATTGAAAAATCATATCTTCTCCCAAGGTGAGGAGCTCTTCAAGCTCCACCTTCCATGCTTGGTAATTTTTTGTGTCACCCTCCCACTGCTCAATAAGCATTTTCGCCTGATGAATAACCTGTCGGGCCGTGTATAGATCTGGGAGGGTGGACGCCAGGAAACACCGGGTGTTTCCTATCTGCAAGGTGACCCACTTGTCCACTGCCTGGGCTTTCTTTTTCATTACTCACAGGGAATCTATGTCACTTTGTGGTAGTTCTTCTGAGGTGGAGGCCTCTAGAGGAGCAGCATTAATGGGTCGGGCCAGCTCAGTAAGAAACCCCATAAGGTTTGCATTCTTTTCCTTTTTAGCTTTGAGTCTCTGGGCCTCTTTCTCATATCAGGCTTCCACTGCCCTTGCTGCCTCCTTTAGCAAGTCTACCTCACCTTGCTTTCCCCTTTTACCCAGGGATACCTCTGCAACATTGTAGTCTGCAGGATTCGCGGTTGCTTCATCTGCGTCTGGGGGAGGTGTTGCCACAATGGCAACTGTTTCTCCGCCCAACCTAGTTTGAAGAGTGTGAACTGTTCGGGCTTTCTTTGCCTTTGGCGGGGCCTGAACTTGGGCCATCATTTCGGCCAGGGAGAGAGGAGTCACCGGAGCAGACTGAGCTTTTCTTTTCCTGCTCTCTATCAGCCATTGAGGTGGTAGGGGTGTTCTTCCTACCAGAATTTGTTCCCCTAATTCTTTCCTAGTGTCCTGTGGCTATTGCTCCTTAGCAACGCGGACCTCATCCATTTCTCTCCCTACCTCAACTTCTTCTGCAACGACATTCTCTTCAATCTCCTTCTCCTTAGCCTGGTCCTGTATGTCTATCATTGGGTCTGGACCCTGGTAGGCTTCCTCAGAAATTTCCTCTTCGAGCTGCTCCTCTTGTTGCTATTCTTCTTTTGTTGGGGTTTTCTCCTTAGTTGGCACCTCCTTTGGTAGTAGGGGAGGTGTCGGGCCAAGATTTAGAGTTTTGACCATTGTGATTACCTGCCTAAAGGTTGCTCCCAGGAGTGGACCTTGAAACGTGGTGGCTGGCGTTATGTTTACTCCTGAAGGTCCGATTCCCCCAGCAGATGCCATTTGTTCACCTGGTTTTTGTTGGTCCACTCTTGGACCTTGCATTGCTTGAGCCTCAGAGGCAATCTATGACTCTGGCTCCTTTTCTTCTACCTGCTGCTCTTGTCCCTGTGCAGGCTCTTGCTCAATATCTTCTTGTTCCACCTCTAGGATTTTTTCCTCTATTTGTGTATCATCCCCCTGCAAATTTCCAAACTCATCGGTTGCAAATACATCAAATTCTTCTTCCGAAAGGGGACTGGCTAGGACCTCTGCGGGCACTATTTCTTTCTCCAGCTCCGGGGAACTGGAAGAAGGGATTTCTACTTGCTGGGGGAGGGATGCTTCCGGCCCCGACTCTGCCTTAGGCTTTTTGCTAAGCTTTTTCTTCCTTCGGGTAACTAGAGGAGGTCCCGCATCTCTTATTTCTGTCGCCTCCAAGGGATCCACTCCCGTCACCTTTACCATTAAGGCTACTAATGACGGGGAGGAGGGGGGACAAAGTATCCCGATCATAAGTGGTGGGGTGGCCAACTTTGTTATTAATTACTCCCTCATTTGTTGGGAAGCCGCCACTGACTATTTTATTTGTTCTATGATGGGGACTTCTTGCACGGAAGGGGTTGTATCTATTCTTTTTCCCTTATCTGCCCCCTGCGAAGAAGTCCCGGCCCCCGGGGTCATTTTTGGTACCGGCGACGGAGTTAACTTTGGCGCCGGCTGAGCTGCTCGGTGGGTACTCCCGGGGCACATCTTCTTAAAATAGGCGTGGCTTCTCTCGACCACCTCATGAGTGAAGTCTTCAATTGTGGGCCCTTCTTGGGCGTCCCAGTTTACTGGTGGAAGGGCCTTTTTATCGATCCCCTTTTCCTTGTACTGGGGATCGATAGTGGGGGCGGCATCTAAGATGTCTGTCGGGAACTTACGGAGCCTTAGCTTCTGCATCATGCCGGCTGTCATTCTGACATAGTGCTAGCTCCGTGCATCCACATCATCTTGGCAATCTGCCTAGAAGTCCTCCATGTGTATGCGATGGGGCTCTGAAGCCCAGGGCATTGCTGTTGCAATTCTGCCATGCGGATCAAAATTTTTCTGCGCTAGATAAAATTTTTGTAAGTTATAAATTTTCAGCTCATTGTCTGCCTCTTTGCGGCAGCCATACTGCATGTGTAATTCCCACAGGTGATTGGGAATGGGATGTTCAGGATATTCTTAAGGGCAAAGAAGGCATGCACCTCCATTATTTGCCTGCAATATTCCAACAACACGATCTTGTCCCCACAATGCCTGGGTAACAAGTAGGGTTTCTCAGAGAAGCCGGTGACCCTAATGTATGTGTGTTGTTGGAACTAAATATAGTAATGTCCATAGCTATGGACTAGCTTCATCGCCTCAGTAGACAGGCGGTATCTGGAATCCCAGGTGGGTGTAAGTAGATGGTAGTAAACGAATGCATCATTTACTCAGCAGAAACTAGGGAAGCTAGCCTCCCATTGAATCTGTGGGAAATGGTCCCACGGTGATTTTTGTCCCAGGCCAATCTCGAGTACACCATCAGTAAGTAGGCCATGGGAATGGGACCTCTGCTATGCTAGGGCCCAAAAAATGTAGGAAGACATATAAAACTTCTGCTAACTGTTCAATTGCAGGAACTGGGTGTCGACATGGTTTGAGATTATTGTGGCCTAGTCAAAGAATTCCCCCTTGGTGGAGATGTCAAGGAGGAAATAGTACATCCATTTGGAAAACTCCTGGGCAAAGGGCTACCCAAAGACCCGGGCTAATGCTATCATCCCCATCTGGATGCTCTCCTTGAATTCAGAGCGGGGAATCTCTATCTTCATTCTCTTTGGGTCCCTCTTTGGGGCCTTAAGCCAGTGGGTATTCATGTACACCTGGGAAGCATCCTCTAGTTGTGTGAACTGAGTCAGGGCATCAGTCCTTGTAACCATTGTGGCCCTATCAAATTTTGGGATCCCTAGGCTCGCCTGAAATGTGACTGGGTTGAGGGACACCAGTAGAGTGAGGTATCCCATGGGTTCTGTATTCGTGAGCATAACGGCCCGGATAGAGGACTTGTAGTTATTTACCAGTGTTAGGATAAGCTTCAGAGATCACATGGAGCATGGGAAGCAGGCTGTCCGAAGGATTTTAGAGTTCCCGACGTTGATTGCTAGTTGATCTCCAACCTGTCGCTGGATGTGCATTACTTTCACCAATGCCTGCATCTCTGCCCATGTTCCGACATTGGTGTCAGTTATCAGCTTTACCTTGGACTCAATCTTTGAGCCCACAATGACATTATCCTGTACAAAATTCATGGTGAGGGGCAGCTATTCCAGGGCCCTCTCCATCTTGGACTTTACGGCTGCCCTAGTTTCTGCTGCGGAAGGTAGCTCTAGACTTTCGGGCGGAGATGATGCAGATGCTTCTGACATATTTGGAAGATGAACTTCGGGAACCTATGAGACAAAGTGACCGTAAGAACATGTTCATCAAAATAATTATTCTGGGGTCCGAAGATCTTACCACCGTGGTGTTTGCTTTCCTGAAAAGTTAGTTTCATGCAAAGATAACCGAAAAGAAAAACACATCATAAACTCATCTTTTGTTAAACATCCGAGTCTGAAGATTTTACCACCATGGTGAAGACACAGGATGGAGGATGGTAGGAGACCTAAAACCTGGAGAAATGACCATTGGTGAGGACACGCAAAAAGCTAAGTCATCGAGCCCACGTGGGCGCCACATGCGTAGGTATTAAATGGAAGTTATGGTGATGACGACGGAGCCAACTGTCTGAACGCGTGAAAAGGGAAAGCCACTTGGATGGAATTGATTATGTGCATGGGACATAAATGAGGTTCTGATAGACTTCATGTAGGAGAGAGAAAACTTATGTTTAAAACCGACTGAGAGCCGAGTTTCAAACAGGTGGTTTTCTGCCCCGAAGCAAGTTTGGAGGCAGAAAACCAGAAACAGAGGCGACTTGACCAGCTTGTCAAGCCACTTGGAAGTATATACATGGAGTTGAGGGATATATACATAGAAACAAGGAGATATATAGAGATTATATACAGTTATACACATATATACATGAATATACAATGCGGGACGACGCCCGTGGGAAAACCAGACAAGGCAAGAACACATATACAACTATCTACACTATTTTACAAATGAACCACTTCTGCACAGAGGGTGGACAACCCTCTGGTAGAGCTGACCCACCAACGGGTGACAAAACCAGAAACACAGGAAACCAGATGAAGCAGAGAAACAAAACAAAATAAGACAAACAAAAACCAAACAAAACCAAAGAAAACCAGAGCGCAGAAGAAAAATAGAGAAGTGGGAAAGCGGAAACACCAACCTAAGAATGCAGAAGGTGGAGGAATGGGAGGATTTACCGTAGGAGCTCTGTAATAGCTCAAGTTGTCCAACGGTCAGAGTCACTACCACGAAGCACTTGCACTTGCTTGAGAATGACTAGAAGTTTTAAGCGTTGATTATCGTAAACTCTCTGCAAATGCTCTGTTAATCGCTTTAAAATTGCTCTCTAATTCAGTCTAAGTGATTGGAGGTTTTAATCACGATAAGTGTGAAAGTGACAGATAATTTCTATTTATACCTATGGTAAAAAGGTAATCCTCCTCCTTCCGGTGATCTCCGGACAAGCAAAACCTCCGGACTCTGGCCCCGGGGATTCCTCGTGATGATATCCTTAAGGATATCATGGTGAAGAATCCTGGAGTCCAGAATCTAGTTCCCAATGAAGGACAACCTCCAGGACCGGAGTCCTGGAGGTGAAAACCAAAAAAACAAACAAAACACCACGCCGGGGAAGAAAACCCCAGAGAAAGGAAACAAAAGGAAAAGAAAGACAAGGCAAAGCCGCAAGCAAAAGCAAACAAAAGCAAAAATAATGGGGACCCAACATTTTGCACACAAAATGTAGGGACGGGGATGCAGGGCATAACAAAAACTTCTGTCAACTCATCCAAGATGGTGACCAATGTGAAACTCACAAAAGATGTGGAAGAGAAAAAGGAGGAGAATAGACTCCTGAAGGAACAGTTAGCTGAAATGGTGACTAAGTTGGAAGAAGTGCAGCTTAGGACTGCAAAAGTCAGTGAACGAATGAGAGAAGCTGATGGAAAGGGTAAAGCAGTGGGAGAAGAAGACATTATTCCAGAGCCAAACCCTGTGCTTCAAGAAGATCCATTCTTGAAAGCATTGAAGGCAATGAGTGGTAAGTCCTTAGAAGGTGTGCCTCTATTTAGTGGCAAGATGGAACTAGAATTAATCATGGAATGGATAGAAGGTCTTGAAAATCACTTTGACTGTGATAATGTGACTGAAGCTCATAAATTAAGAATAGCCAAGACAAGGTTGAGAGTAACTGCTCTCACTTGGTGGAAGTTTGTCCAAGATGAGAGGGAAAAAGAAGGAAAGAACCCCATAACCAGTTGGAATGGTATGGTGGCCAAGATGAAGGAAACTTACCTTCCTGATGATTATGAAGTGCAGTTGCACAAAAAGAGATAGAATCTGAGACAAAAAGATTTAGAAGTCAGTTCCTACACTGAATATTTTCACAAGCTATGCTTAAGGTCACATGTGATGGAAGAAGAAAGCCTGAAAGTGGCTAGGTACTTGAATGGACTCAAGTGGAGTATCTAAAAGGAAATTAGTCTCTTAAACCCCAAGACTGTACACCAATGTTACCAGCTAGCCCTCAAGGTGGAGGAAAAATTCAAGAAGAAGCAAGATTCAAATAGAAAAGGAAGAGGAAGAGACAACAGAGGTCATAGAGGAGGATATGGAGGAAGAAATCAGAGTGAGTCCAAACACACTGAGAATCAAGGAGAATCTAGTAACATAAGAGGTGGTTACAACCGTGGAAGAGGTTCAAATAGTAGTTCAAGAGGAAGAGCTAATAACCAAGGAAGAGGATCTTATTTCTCTTCAATGAAATGTTACAACTGTCAACAATTTGGACATCCTACATATTGGTGTCCTGAAAAAGGTTCTACTTCTCAAGAAGGTGGGAAAAGAGTTAATTATGTCCAAGAAGAATCAAGTTGCAGCAGCAAGCCATCTGAGGTACCATTAGAATTAGAAGAAGGTGAGAACCTCATGATACGAATGACCTTAATCAGAGAGCCAAGAAAAGAAGAACCAAGCCAAAGGAGAACACTCTTTAGAGTGAAGTGGAAGATTATAGGAAACATGTGTAGAGTCATTATTGATTCAAGCTCAACTGATAATATCACCAGTGAAGAGGCAGCCAACAAGTTAAATTTGAAAAGGATTCCACATGAAAACCCATACAAGGTTACATGGCTCAAAAAAGGACAACATGTGTTTGTAGGAGAACAAGCATGGGTAGAGTTCACCATTGGAAAGTATAAATATAGAGTTCTATGTGACATTCTTCCCATGGATGCATGCCATCTTCTACTTGGAAGGCCATGGCAATTTGATAGCCAAGCCATGCATGATGGAACCAAGAATGCGTACTCATTCAAGAAAGAAGGACCCTGACTTTCAAAATTTAGTCCTTAATAGAAGAAGGAGAGGTGAAGACATCAAGTCCAAGTGTGCTCATGGTTGGTGAGAAGGAGTTCTTGAAGACTCTAGAAGAAGAAGGAGTTGGGTTTGCTTTAGTATTAAAGCCAAAAGATGAAGTTACTGTCAAGAAATCTGAGATACCAAAGGAGGTAAAAGAAATACTTGAAGAGTATAAGGATATTGTGAATGATGGCCAGCCCACTCCCCTACCTCCCAAGAGACTTGTTAGTCACAAGATTGACTTCATACTAGGAGCTACCTTACCCAACAAAGCTTCCTATAAGATGACCCCTCAGCAAATTCAGGAAATAGCCAAGCAAATTAGAGAGTTATTAGACAAAGGCCTAATTAGAAAGTGCATAATCCCATGTGCAGTCCCTACTATTTTAGCACCTAAGAAAGGAGGATTGTGGAGACTTTGTATTGATTCTAGAGCCATAAATAGAATCACAATTAGGTATAGGTTTCCAATACCCAGAATTGAAGACCTAATGGATTGTTTAGGGGAGGCAAGGTACTTCAGCAAGATTGATCTTAAGAGTGGTTACCACCAAATTAGAATTAATGAAGGTGATGAATGGAAGATAGCCTTCAAAACTATAGAAGGTTTGTATGAATAGCTTGTAATTCCATTTAGTTTTTCTAATTTTCCCTCAACTTTTATGAGGTTGATGAATGAGGTATTGGTAGAATGCATTGGTAAATTTGTTGTTGTCTACCTAGATGACATTTTAGTTTTCAGTAGAACTAAGGAGGAGCATTTTAGGCATTTGAAAAATGTTTTCAAGAAATTACATGATGAAAAGCTAATGATCAACTTGGAGAAGTGTGACTTCATGAAGCAGGAGCTGGTATATCTCAGTTTTGTTTTGTCACAGGGTAACCTCAAAATGGACCAAGAAAAG
>MU227994.1:2255541-2292566 GCA_018584345.1 Thuja plicata | reverse complement strand
CCCTAGGAAGTCCCCATGACCCCTTTCGACACATTGTAATGCTCAAGTGTGTTCTAAGAGGTTGTAGGACCCCTTGGAACACACTTGATTGTTCCAATGTGTTGAAAGGGGTCATGGGGACTTCCTAGGGGTCCTAATACATGATAAGGTGTACTAGGATCCCTAAGAATTCCCCATGACCCTTTTTGACACATTGGAACACTTAAGTGTGTCCCAAGGGATCCTACAACCTCTTGGGACACACTTGAGTGTTCTAATGTGTTGAAAGGGGTCATGGGGACTTCTTAGGGTTCTTAATGCATGATAAGGTGTACTAGGACCCCTTAGGTCCCTCTTCAACCCTTGAGAACACATTGGAATGCTTTATTATGTCCTCGAGGGTCACAGAGGGACTTAAGGGGTCCTAGTAAACCTTCTAATGCTTTAGGACCCCTAGGAAGTCTCCATGACCCCTTTCAACACATTTCAACACTAAAGAGTATCCCATGGGGTCGTACGACCCATTGGGACACACTTGAGTATTCTAATGTGTTCTCGAGGGTTACATAGGGACCTAAAGGGTCCTAGTACATGTTCTCACATGTTAGGACCCCTAGGAAACCTCTATGACCCCTTTGGAAACCTTTTGGATGCCTTATACTTGTGTAATTAACCTATATATTAATATGTGCTATATAATATATATTATATATGTACTATACTTTATTTTATTTTATATACGGGTATGTGCACCAAGATGGGGGACCAAAAATAGGGTATAACATACCAGTTTTTTTTCTAAAATCAGAAAACTCTGAACTTCAACGAGAAATTGAGGATAGTTACACTCAAATTTTTAAAATGTGACGAAAACAAGAGTTGTTCTCCTTCGAATCTAGTTTCTAAACTACTAATTGTTTTTAGAAATGGTGGAGATTAAGGCCCTCAAAAAGGGGGAGCACAAAAAGTGGTCCTTCTTTTTGTGAAAAAACATAACATAGCATCTGGTGTGCTCCCCCCTAAAATGTTAACATTTTTTTTTTTAAAATTTGATCGCTCCAATGAGAAATTAGCTAACACCACCTAGTTTATCCCAGATATTTCTGCTAATTTTTTTATGAAAGTGTGATTTTTTTCCATTTTCCAAAGTGAACACATCTTGAAAATGTGAAATTTCTGTGTGCTCCCGCTAGAAATCATTGAAAACTAATTGAAAATTAAAACTTCTTTTTTAAATAAAAAAGTGTGTAAAATGGAGTCTAGTTTCTGAAAATGTAATTTTTTTCAAAATTTGATGAACGAGCCAAAATCTAAGCCCAAATGAATACACATTGGTTTTTGACAAAAATCAGACATACTTAGAAAATAAATTAAAAATGAAAAGATGTACATAATGGGAATTCAAAATGAACTACATCATTAGATAGCTATCAGAGAGATCTACAATACCATGTTGTATGATTTTATTTTTATTGAACTACGTGCAAACCTGATGGAGAACACACACAAAAAATGTTAATTTTTTCTATGTTTGCTGGAAAACACGTCTCAAGCCTGCTTGAATCCTCCAGACCTTTGGTTTGGAACTCCAAGGAAAATCCAAGCCTTAGTCTTTGTAAATATCAATATCATTAAAAGGGTGTACGCCCTATACTTGCTATAGGGCTACGCCCTATATGGAATACGCACAATAGGGCATACGCCCTATATTAGACAAAGAATCACAAAAGGAGAGAGAGAGAGAGAGAGAGAGAGAGAGAGAGAGAGAGAGAGAGAGAGAGAGAGAGAGAGAGAGAGAGAGAGAGATTAGTCATGCTAACCAAGGTTTCTTTAAATGTAGGGATTGAATGAAAGACTAAACAATCGCATTGAAACCCATCACAACAAACCATTTTAGAAGATAAACTTGGAAGGAGGTATGTCTTTCAAAGGTTTGTCTATAGAAGATGATATGAATTTTTGTTTACTATGCAATGTTAAAGGATTGGTTGGATTTGGAGTTCCATGTCACCCTGTTGATCGACGGCTAAAACTTAAAAGGTTTCTGCAAAGACCCCCTATTTTTATTTTGAAAATGTGTTTAATACAATTAGGGGTACATATGGGAAAAAATATCCCGATATCTCCATAATATTGTAGAAAAATTTGTAGATTCTAAGTACTTTTCAGTTTCTAACAGAAAACATGGCTATGTGCATAACCTTCCTATTGATAATCATTTTCAGATTTTACCTTTACCACCAATGACAATTGAAGAGGCATTTCCTGAATATCAAAAGTATTGTTAGATTTTACCTTTGCCACACACATATCCATTCTTCCTGGATAGAGTCTGTATGATCCCTTGGAAATGCTTTCCAGGTAGAAACAATAAGATACCAAATTTCTATTTTGAAGCCTATTTTTCCAAAGGGGATAAAGGTCCTTTCTCTATTATCTAGAATTGGGGGTGTAGAAGTTTCTTTGCATCGTTTGGGCATTCTACTCAATTATGTTGTATCTACAAAAATTTGTAAACAAAACACTCTCTCTCTCTCTCTCTCTCATTCACACATATCTCTCTCACTCTCTCTCATATTCTCTTCCCCCCTCATACTATTCTTCTCACTCTCTTACTCTCTCTTTCTTTCCCTTTCCCTACCCCACCTTACGACCCCTAAGATGTACTCTTAGGCTTTCTAATAGGTCGTAAGGTGTCATAAGGGGTCATAGGACTTATTAATGGGTCCTATGACCCCTTAAGACACCTTACAAACACTAAGATGTACTCTTAGGCTTCCTAATGGTTTGTAAGGGTTCATAAGGAGGTGTAGGAGTTATTACTGGGTCCTACGATCCCTTAAGACACCTTACAACCCCTAAGATGTAGTCTTAGGCTTCATAATGGGTCATAAAATGTCATAAGGGGTTGTAGGACTCGTAATAGGTCCTAAGTCCCCTTTAGACACCTTATGAACCCTAAGATGTACTCTTATGCTTCCTAATGGGTCATAAGGTGTCAAAAGTGGTCGTAGGACCCATTAATGGGTATCAGGACCCCTTAAGACACCTTACGACCCCTAAGATGTAATCTTAGGCTTCCTAATGAGTTGTAAGGTGTGATAATGGGGTCTTACGACCCATTAGGAAGCCTTAGAGTACATCTTAGGAGTCGTAAGGTGTCTTAAGGGGTCTTAGGACTTATTAATGGGTCCTATGACCCCTTATGACATCTTACAACCCATCAAGAAGCCTAAGAGTACATATTAGGAGTTATAGGGTGTATTAAGGGGTTGTAGGACCCATTAATGGGTCCTATGAACCCTTAAGACACCTTATGACCCCTAAGATGCACTCTTAGGCTTCCTAATGGGTTGTAACATGTCATAAGGGGTCATAGGATCCATTAATGGGTCCCAAGACCCCTTAAGCCACCTTATGACCCCTAGGATGTACTCTTAGGCTTTCTAATGTGTCGTAAGGTTTCATAAGGGGTTGTAGAACCCATTAATGGGTCCTAAGACCCCTTAAGACACCTTAGGACCCTTAAGATGTACTTTTAGGTTTCCTAATGGGTCTTAAGGTGTCATAAGGGGTTGTATGAACTATTAATGGCTCTTAGGACCCCTTACGACACCTTACAACCCCTAAGATGTGCTTTTAGGCTTCATAATGGGTCGTAACATGTCATAAGGGGTCGTAGAACCCATTAATAGGTCCTAAGACCCCTTAAAACACCTTATGACCCCTAAGATGTACTTTTATGCTTCCTAATGGGTCTTAAGGTGTCATAAGGGGTTGTAGGAACCATTAACGGGTCTTATGACCCCTTAAGACACCTTACGACCCCTAAGATGTACTCTTAGGCTTCCTAATGGGTTATAACATGTCATAAGGGGTTGTAGGACCCATTAATAGGTCCTAAGACCCATTAAGAAACCTTAGGACCCCTAAGATGTACTCTTAGGCTTCCTAATGGGTCTTAAGGTGTCATAAGGAGTTGTAGGAATGATTAATGGGTCTTAGGACCCCTTAAGACACCTTACAACCCCTAAGATGCACTCTTAGGCTTTCCTATGGGTCGTAACATGTTAGAAGGCATCGTAGGACCCATTAATGGGTCTTAAGACCCCTTAAGCCACCTTACGACTCATAAGATGTACTCTTAGGCTTTCTAATTGGGTTGTAAGGTGTCATAAAGGGTTGTAGGACCCATTAATGGGTCCTAAGACCCCTTAAGACACCTTAGGACCCATAAGATGTACTCTTAGGCTTCCTAATGGGTCTTAAGGTGTTATAAGGGGTTGTAGGAACCATTAATGGGTCTTAGAACCCCTTAAGACACCTTACGACCCCTAAGATGTTCTCTTAGGGTTCATAATGGGTTGTAACATGTCATAAGGGGTCGTAGAACCCATTAATAGGTCCTAAGACCCCTTAAGGCACTTTACGACCCTAAGATATACTTTTAGGCTTCCTAATGTGTCTTAAGGTGTCATAAGGGGTTGTAGGAACCATTAGTGGGTCTTAGGACCCCTTAAGACACCTTATGACCTCTAAGATGTACTCTTAGGCTTCATAATGAGTCGTAACATGTCATAAGGGGTCATAAAACCCATTAATAGGTCCAAAGACCCCTTAAGATACCTTATGACCCCTAAGATGTACTTTTAGGCTTCCTAATGTGTCTTAAAGTGTCATAAGGGGTTGAAGAACCATTAATGGATCTTAGGACCCCTTAAGACACCTTATGACCCCTAATATGTACTCTTAGGCTTCCTAATGGATCATAACATGGCATAAGGGGTCGTAGGACCCATTTATAGGTCCTAAGACCCCTTAAGACACCTTAGGACCCCTAAGATGTACTCTTAGGCTTCCTAATGAGTTGTATGGTGTGATAAGGGGTTGTAGACCCATTAATGGGTCCTAAGACCCCTTGAGACACCTTAGGACACCTAAGATGTACTCTTAGGCTTCCTAATGGGTCTTAAGGTGTCATAAGGGGTTGTATGACCCCTTAAGCAGCTTACAAACCCTAAGATGTACTCTTAGGCTTCCTAATGGGTCAGAACATGTCATAAGGGGTCGTAAGACCCATTAATAGGTCCTAAGACCCCTTAAGACACCTTATGACCCCTAAGATGTACTCTTAGGCTTCCTAATGAGTTGTATGGTGTGATAAGGGGTCGTAGACCCATTAATGGGTCCTAAGACCCCTTAATACACCTTAGGACCCCTAATATGTACTCTTAGGCTTCCTAATGGGTCTTAAGGTGTCATAAGGGGTTGTAGGAACCATTAATGGGTCTTAGGACCCCTTAAGACACCTTACATCCCCTAAGATGCATGCTTAGGCTTCCTAATGGGCAGTAACATTTCATGAGGGGTCGTAGAACCCATTAATAGGTCCTAACACCCCTTAAGACACCTCTCTCTCTCTCTCTCTCTCTCTCTCTCTCTCTCTATCTCTCTCTTATTGTGTCAAACATAGGGTGTGCCCTCTTTGTAAGAACACAAAAAATGGTAATAAAGTTAAGAAACTCGTGAAAGAGGCCCACTTTTTACTGTTGCTATCTATTTTTTATAGTCTGCTCAACAAATATTCACTTTTCATGATGTTGAAAATCAAAAAGAAGTATATTCTATCAATTTGCAACACATTTTTGTTTAGAAGTCAACATCGAAGAATGAAAGTCAACCAATCTTCACCAAAAGTGATCCATTGAGGTATGTTTTTTATATTTTATATGTGAATTATGAATAAAGAGTCTTTTTTTACATGCATTGCTATGATATGGATAAAGAGTCTTTTTTACATGTGAATTGTGAATAAAGAGTATTTTTCTATTATATTTTTAGTTAATATAATTTAGATTGATATTATAAAGTTTTACATCTTGTAATAGATTAATATAATAATTTCAAAATTGTAATGAATTCATATGTAGAAATCATCATCATGCCAAGGAAATGAGAAAAGACTCTAACACAAGAAGAACATGAAAGAGACAAAGAGAGGAAAAGGGAAAGAAAGAGACAACTTTGTGAACACAAAAATTGCATACCATAGAAGAAGATTTGTCTTTGGATGAGGAACATGAAACATCAATAAAAAGTAAGAGAGAATTGGAATTGGAAATAAAAAGGCAATGGATGAGAAATTTGCGTGTAACAAGACAATTGAATTATGAAGATGTGGGCACATCATCTATGAGCTTCCAAGTTGAAGAGACACCACCATCCAATGTTGGAGACACACCCTTGTATCATCTTGAAGGCACACTATTATCTACATTCAAATGTGTAGGCACAACATCGTGTCATTTTGAAGGAACACCATTATCTATATTCGAAGGTGTAGGCATAACATCATTTCATGTTGAAGGCACACCATTAACATCTCAAGTTGGTGAGGATCCATGTTTCACATCCCAATAGCTAAAAACACCTCCTAGAATAATTTACAGAAAGCCAAAATATTTTATCGATATTGATACTAACATTTTGAAACAAATTCCTGACAAGAATCCCAAGCGTACTTATCAAAGAATTGCTAACCGTATTTGGAGATTATTTTTTGAGAATTTAAATATGACAGGAAGATGTCAACTATTTGTTCAAATGATGAGATATCTAAAATTTAGGCCCATCATAAATATTCTTGGGCTAATAATGATGGATGAGCCAAGTGAAAAATCTATTGTAAAGAATCTAATGACTGCATATGAGAGTGTGGGTTCTACATCACGCACAAAAGATAGTAATGTCACACGACGTGTACTTACATCAACAATAGTAAGCACTCAAATGAAGAAATCTGGACTTATTAGAAAGACAAGAAAAGCATTGAAAATAAATAGAAAGTCTCTAATGAGAGCTATGGGAAGGCATCAAAAAGTGGAAGATCCAAGTAGTAATGAGCCATGGGCATTTTCTGGTAGACTACTGCGGAAGGATAAATCAATTGTTGAAACTTTAAAATCTTTCATTGAAGAATTTTGGAAGAATAACACACGAGTATCTCACAATCAACGAGATGTTGTAAAAATGAGGATTGGTAGTCGATTCCACATTCCACATTCGAAACATTTTTTGGATTCAACTCAGACACAATTCTTTCCAAAATTTATACATACGTATCCTCAATTTAAAATTAGTCAAAGATTTTTTGAAATGGCTAAACCTTTTTATGTGAAGATAAATCACACATGCACAACTTGTTTTTGTAGGGTAAATATTAAATTTTCTAACCTTTTGGATGTTTATAAGCATATATGTGTAGATTTGCATTCTAACAATGTTTCGTAGGATTGTAACATAAAGGACCCACCTACATCTTCAAGTGAATTAATTACTACAACTTTATGTGAAAGAGCGGATGGGTAACAATTTTACAAGATCACATGCTTGAATGGTACATGCATAGATTGTGGTGGTTTGAAAAATTTCTCAATTTGTCAACATATGGAGAGTACACATGCAATTGGGAATGAAAAAGTGGATTTTGGAAAATATAAGACAGTCGCATATGCTCTAAAAGATGGAAAAGGAGGCTAAAAGATGTGATTTATTAATTGAAAAGATTCCAGTGTATCAGTTCATTAGTTTTTTTGTGACAAGATTGTGTATGAGTATGCAAGGCATACACATAGAGCTCGATGGTTGGATATGCAATTCAAGTTGTGCAAGGACACATTCCCACTTGATACCATTGTTTCAGTTGTCTACTTTGTAGAGAACTACAATCTACAACCACAAAATGAGGTGCAAGCAAAGTATTAAAGCTCTCAGCAAGTTTCTATATTTGTTCATATATCATTTATGCATTCACCTAAAAGTACAGAGGAGAATAGGAAGATATTGAGGGAGTATCATTTTTACATCAGCGATGATCATTCACATTCTACAGAGTTTGTACATGGTTTCTTTCATCTATTTTTTGGTGATTTGAGTAATAGGAGCATATCATATAGTTGACACATCATATGGTCAGACAATTGTGCATCATAATACAAGAATTCTTAGATGTTTTATTGGTTGAGCAGGATGCATACGAACACTGGTATTCAATATGTGGAATTTTTCAGAGGCCGTTCATGGAAAGGGAGAGAACGATGGTGTAGTTGCATGTATAAAAAGGGCCTTAGCACATGAAGAATTAAAGTACAAAGAACAAGCAACATTATCAGATGCGAGATGTATCATCCAGTGGTGTAATGCTACAATGGGTCCAGGTAATGAAAGTGATTCTACGGTTCATAGATTTTTTTGGTTCATAAATGATACTAACATTGCACCATATGAGGATTGTTGTACATTAACAAGATCAAGTGAGCTATACTCTTTTAGAGGCTCTAATGCAAGTTCATGTATCATCCACACACAAAATATGGCATGTTTTTGTTCATCATGCATAGATGAAGATTGGGATGGGTGTGAGTCAAAGGAATGGGTCAACGAATGGTCTACTTGAATTTTGAGCCCACTTGACTCCTATCATGCCCCAGCAACATTGTAACTAACACAAATGGAATCATCCATGGACTTTGACTATTTTTATGATCTAGTGAAACCAGGTAAATTGTCAACTCATGTAAATTATCTCAAATTTAGTACTTTATTATAAGTATTCATTGAATTAATCTCCTTGTTATGCTTCTATCATTGCAGACCATGTTTTTGTTGTTATTGCACCTGAAGACAATGACAAAGGGACAGATTATTATTTTTGTCATTGTGTTGAGGCCAAAAATAAATTGGATCACTTGGTTACAGTTGATGAAGGATTAGAATACCCTACATGAGTAGTGGTTGTAATTGGTACATGGATTAGACAGTATTGTATGAAGAACCCTAGGTTGTGGTTGTTCGAGGATTGGGAGACACACAGGAAGATTCTTCATTATTCCAACCTTGTCATTGCATCAAATGCCCATTTGACCAAATATGGAGGAAAACCACACAATAAAACTCTTTGGAAGGTTCATGAGTCAGACCACAAGGCAATACTTGAGAAAATAAAGGGTAGGGAAGATCTAGCTAGTTCGTTGGACTAAAAGTGAATCCAAAATTTTGTAATGTCAAATCTAGTTGAATACAGGTGCATATAACATGTATATTTGTAAAGGAATTAATTCCCTTGAATCCACATTGGGTGGACTATAAATTTCTCATGCATTACCCCACATGTATAACGGGAAGTTTGTAAGATTTAATAACAAATTTTCTCTTCTATTTATTGGGGCAATACTAGAGGTTTTCTCTTCTCAGCTCTTTCCTCCTGGTGCTCCTAATGAGTTGTATTTTTCATCATTAATTAAAAAAAATATGTTTACCCTACAAATTCTAGAAATATATGTTAATTTTATTGTCATGTTTCATGCTAGCACATTCTTTGTATATATGTATTTACAGAAAAAATATTTAAACTATCAAACAACACATTTAAATCATTTAAAAATATTGAAAACCGCTTAGTTTCACTTCCAACCAAGTACACCAGTTGATCCAGAATGTTGATTGGATGCTAGGAATGACCCCATCATGGAGGTGAAGAGGCTCAAACATTGTCGACCGGTATGGAGCCAAGTGTCCCTCAAGGTGCACCAGGCAACAAAATTATTGATATTCAGTAGTTTGTTTCTCAGATCTCCCAAGGTGGTATCAAAAATTAGTCAAGTGATACAGGTCCATGTAATGGAGGTCTACAATAACGTATCTCAGTTTTTGGAGATTCGCTTCCATTTTCATTTTCCTACCCAATCTCGGTTGATGCCAAAAGTTGCAATGTTGTGCAGTTGATTGCTGACACATTGCATATCTTGAAATCCGCTTGTCATGGCATCAAAGCATCTCTACCAAAAGCTCCAGAATACCACTTAAATGCTAGGAATGACCCTGTCATGGAGGCAAAGAGGCTCTAACATTGTCGACTGCTATGGAGCCAAGTGTCCCTCAAGATGCACCAGGCAACAAAATTATCAATATTTAGTACTTTGTTTTTCAGAGCTCCTGAGGAGTAGCAATGTGTTGTCAAATGCTACAGGACTATGTCATGGAGGCATATAATAACCTATCTTAGTTTTTGTATATTCTCTTCCATTTTCATTTTCTGACCCAATCTTGGTTGATGCCAAAACTGGCAATGTTGCGCAGTTGATTGCTGACACATTACATATCTTAAAAACCTCTCATCGTGGCATCAAACCATCTCCACTAATAGCTCTGGAATGCCATTTGAATGCTAGGAACAACCCTTCCATGGAGGTGAAGAGGCTAGAATGTCGTTGACCACTATGGAGCCAAGTGTCCCTCAAGGTGCACCAGACAACAAAATTGCCGATATTTAGTAGTCCTTGTTTTAGATCTCTCGAGGGGTATTGATGATCCATTAGGTGCTACAAGACCATGTCATAGAGGCATACAATAACCTATCTTAGTTTTTGGAGATTCACTTTCATTTTCATTTTCCAACACAATCTCAGTTGATGCCAAAACTTGCAATGTTGTGCAGTTGAATGCTAACACATTGCGTATCCTAAAAACCTCTCATTGTGGCATCAAACCGTCTCTACCAACAATTTTGGAATGCTGGGTGAATGCTAGGAATGACCCTGCCATGGAGGCAAAGAGGCTCAAACATTGCCAACCGCTATTGAGCCAAGTGTCCCTCAAGGTGCACTAGGCAACAAAATTACTGATATTCAGTAGTCCATTTCTCAGAGCTCCCAAGGGGAATGACCCTGCCATGGAGACCTATAATAACCTATCTCAGTTTTTGGAGATTTTCTTCCTTTTTCAATTTCCAACCCAATCTCAGTTAATGCCAAAACTTGCAATGTTGCGTAGTTGATTGCTAACACATTGCATATCTTGAAAATCATTTGTTGTGACATCAAATCATCTTTTCCAAAAGTTCTAGAATGTCAATTGAATGCTAGGAATGACCCTACCATGGAGGTGAAGAGGATCAAATGTTGTTGACCACTATGGAGCCAAGTGTCCCTTAATTGCACTAGGCAACAAAATTACTGATATTTAGTACTCTATTTCTCGGAGCTCCTGAGGGGTATCGATGAGCCATCAAGTGCTATAGGACCGTGTCATAGAGGCCTATAATAAATTATCTTAGTTTTTAGAGATTCACTTTCGGTTTTATTTTTCCACACAATCTCGGTTGATGCTAAAACTTGTAATGTTGCACAGTTGAATGCCGACACATTGCATATCTTGAAAACTACTTATTGTGGCTTCGATCCGTCTCCGCAAATAGCTCCATAATGCCGACTAAATACAAGAAATGACCCTTCCATGGAGGTGAAGAGGCTCAAATGTTGCCAACCCCTATGGATCCAAGTGTCCGTCAAGGTGCACTAGGTAAAATAATTGCCGATATTCAATATTCCATTTCTTAGAGCTCCCAAGGGTTATCAACAAGCTGTCAAGTGCAACAAGATCATGTCATGGAGGCCTAGAATAACCTATCTTATATTTTTGATATTCACTTCCATTTTCATTTTCCCACCCAATCTTGGTTGATGCCAAAACTTGTAATGTTGCGTAGTTGAATGCTGACACATTGCATATCTTAAAAACCGCTCATCGTGGCATCAAACCATCTCTTTGAAAAGCTCTAAAATGCTAGTTGAATACTAGGAACAACCCTATCATGGAGTAAAAGAGGCTTGAACGTTGCCGACTACTATGGAGCCAAGTGTCCCTCAAGGTGCACCAGGAAACAAAATTGTTGATTTTCAGTAGTTCATTTCTTGGATCTCGCTAGGGGTATCAAAAATTCATCAAGTGCTACATGACCATGTCATAGAGGCCTACAATAACCTATCTCAGATTTTAGATATTTGTTTCCTTTTTTATTTGCCTACCCAATCTCGGTTGATATCAAAACTTACAATGTTCTGCAATTGAATGCTTACACATTGCATATCTTGAAAACCGCTCATTGTTGCATCAAAATGTCTCTACCAATAGCTCCAGAATGCTGGTTGAATTCTAGGAACAACCCTTTCATAGAGGTGAAGAGGCTCGAATGTTGCTAATCACTATGGAGTCAAGTGTCCCTCAAGGTGCACCACGCAAAAAAAATTTTGATGTTCAGTAGTCCATTTTTTAGAGCTCCTGAGGGGTATCGACAACCATAAAAGTACTACAAGAATGTTTCATAGAGGCCTACAATAACCTATCTTATATTTTAGAGATTCACTTCCATTTTCATTTTCCCACCCAATCTCGGTTGATGCCAAAACTTGCAATGTTGCGTAGTTGAATGCTAACACATTGCATATCTAGAAAACCACTCATTATGGCATCAAACTATCTCTGCCAACAGCTTCAAAATATCATTTGAATGTTAGGAATGACCCTATTATGGATGCAAAGAGGCTCAAATGTTTCCCACCGCTATGGAGTGAAGTGTCCCTCAAGGTGCACTAGACAATGAAATTTTTGATATTCAGTAGTCTATTTCTCGGAGCTCCCAAGGGGTATCGATGATCTATGAAGTTCTAAAGAACCATGTAATGGAGGCCTATAATAACCTATCTTGGCTTTTGGAGATTTTCTTCCATTTTTATTTTCCCACCCAATCTCGGTTGATGCCAAAAATTACAATGTTGCGCAGTTGAATGCTGACAAATTGCATATCTTGAAAACCACTTGTCGTGGCATTGAAACGTCTTTTCCAATAGCTTTGGAATATTGGTTGAATGCTAGGAACAACCTTTTTATGGAGGCAAAGAGGCTCAAACATTGCCGACCGCTATGGAGCCAAGTGTCCCTCGAGGTGCACTAGGCAACAAAATTACCGATATTTAGTTATCTATTTCTCAGAGCTCCTAAGGGGTATTAATAAGCCATCAAGTGCTATAGGAATGTGTCATAGAGGCCTAAAATAACCTATCTTATTTTTTGGAGATTCACTTCCATTTTGATTTTCCACCACATTCTCGATCGATGCCAAAACTTGCAATGTTGCGCAGTTGAATGTTGACACATTGCATATCTTGAAAACCACTCACTGTGGCTTTGAACCATCTCTACCAATAGTTTCAAAATTACAAGTGAATGCTAGGAATGACCCTTCCACAGAGGGGAAGAAGCTCGAACATTGTCGAATGCTATGGAGCGAAGTGTCCCTCAAGGTGCACCAGGAAACAAAATTATTGATATTCAGTAGTCCATTTCTCAAAGCTCCCGAGGGGTATTGACCAGCCATCAAGTGCTACAAGACTATGTCATAAAGGCCTACAATAACCTATCTCAAATTTTTGAGATTCACTTCCATTTTCATTTCCCCACCCAATCTCGATTGATGCCAAAACTTGCAATGTTGCATAGTTGAATGCTGACACATTGCATATCTTGAAAATCACTCATCATGGCTTCGAACCATCTCTACCAACAGCTTTAGAATTCTGATTGAATGCCAGGGATGACCCTACCATGGAGGTGAAGAGGCTCAAACATTGTCGACCGCTATGGAGCCAAGTGTCCCTCAAGGTGCACCAGGCAACAAAATTGTCGATATTTAGTAGTCTTTTTCTCAGAGCTCCCAAGGGGTATTGACAAGTCGTCAAGTTCTACAGGAATGTGTCATGAAATCCTACAATAAACTATCTTAGATTTTAAAGATTCACTTCCTTTTTCTTTTGCCTACCCAATCTCGGTTGATGACAAAAATTGCAATGTTGTGTAGTTGAATACTAACACATTGCATATCTTGAAAACCACTTATCATGGCTCTGAAATGTGTCCACTAATAGCTCTAGAATGCTGGCTAAATATGAGAAACAACCCTTCCATGGAGGAGAAGAGGCTCAAACTTTGCCAACCGCTATGGAGCCAAGTGTCCCTTATGGTGAACTAGGCAAAAAAATTATTGATATTAAGTAGTCTGTTTCTTGGAGCTCCTGAGGGTATTGACTAGCCATCAAGTGTAATAGGACCATGTCACGGAGGCCTACAATAAAATATCCTAGATTTTTGAGATTCATTTCCATTTTCATTTTCCCACCCAATCTCGGTTGATGCCAAAACTTGCAATGTTGCATAGTTGAATGCTGACACATTGCATATCATGAAAAAAACTTGTTATGGTATCAAACCATCTCTACCAATAGCTTTGGAATGTCATTTTAATGCTAGGAACAATGCTATCATAGAGGCAAAGAGGCTTGAATGTTGCCGACCACTTTGGAGCCAAGTGTCCCTTAAGGTGCAACAGGCAACCAAATTTCTGATATTTATTAGTCCATTTCTCGGATCTTTTGAGGGGTATCAAAAATCCATCAAGTGCTATAGGAATGTGGCATAGAGGCCTATAATAACCTATCTTATATTTTGGAGATTCACTTCTATTTTTATTTTCCCACCCAATCTCGGTTGATGTTGAAACTTGCAATGTTGTGTAGTTGAATGTTGACACATTGCATATCTTGAAAACCTCTCATTGTGGCATCAAACCATCTCTGCTAATAGCTCTTGAATGCCAGTTGAATGCTAGGAACAACTCTACCATAGAGGCAAAGAGGGTTAAACATTACCGACCGCTATGGAGCCAAGTGTCCCTCAAGGTGCACTAGGCAACAAAATTGTTGATATTTAGTAGTCCACTTCTCAGAGCTCCCAAGGGATATCGAAAAGTTGTCAAGTGGTACAAGACCATATCAGAGAGGTCTATAATAACCTATCTCAGTTTTTAGAGATTCAATTTCTTTTTCATTTTCTGACCCAATCTTGGTTGATGCCAAAACTTACAATATTGTGTACTTGATTGCTGACACATTGCATATCTTAAAAACCATTCATTGTGGCATCAAACCATTTCCACCAAAAACTCTAGAATATTGGTTGAATGCTAGGAATGACCCTGCCATGGAGGTGAAGAGGCTCAAACATTACCGACCACTATAGAGCCAAGTGTCCCTCGAGGTGCACTAGGCAAAAAAATTATTGATATTCAGTAGTCCATTTCTCAGAGCTCCTGAGGGGTATCGATAAGCCATCAAGTGCTATAGGACCACATCATGGAGGCCTATAATAATATATCTTAATTTTTGGAGATTCAATTTTGGTTTCATTTTCCCACCCAATCTCAATTGATGCTAAAACTCGCAATGTTGCGCAGTTCAATGCTGACATATTGAATATCTTGGAAACCGCTCCTCATGGCTTCAAACCGTCTTGACCAACAACTTCAAATTTTTTGTTGAATGCTAGAAATGACCCTATCATAGAGGCAAAGAGGCTCAAACATTGTTGACCACTATGGAGCCAAGTGTCCCTCAAGGTGCACCAGGCAACAAAATTGCTGATATTCAGTAGTTTATTTCTTAGAGCTCCCAAGGGGTATCGATGAGCTGTCAAGTTCTATAGGACCATGTCATAGAGGCCTACAATAACCTATCTCAGATTTTGGAGATTCACTTCTATTTTCATTTTCCCACCCAATCTGGGTTGATGCCAAAACTTGTAATGTTGCGTAGTTGATTGCTGGCACATTGCATATCTTGAAAACCACTCATCATAGCTTCGAATTGTCTCCGCCAACAACTTTAGAATGCCAAGTGTCCCTCAAGGTGCACCAGACAATAAATTTATCAATATTTAGTAGTCTATTTCTCAGAGCTCCCGAGGGGTATTGACAAGCTGTCAAGTGATACAGGACTATGCCATGGAGGCCTACAATAAACTATCTCAGATTTTGGAGATTCACTTCCTTTTTCATTTTCCCACCTAATCTTTCTTGATGCCAAAACTTGCAATGTTGCACAGTTGAATGTTGACACATTGCATATCTTAAAAATTGCTTATTGTGGCTTCGAACCGTCTCTACCAACAGCTCAAAAATGTCATCTAAATGCTAGGAATTCCCCTACCATGGAGGCAAAGAGGATCAAACATTGCCAACCGCTATGGAGCCAAGTGTCCCTTAAGGTGCACCAAGAAAAAAAATTTATGATATTTAGTAGTTTGTTTCTCAGAGCTCCCGAGGGTTATCGATGAGACGTCAAGTGCAACATGACCATGTTATGAATGTCTACAATAACCTATCTTAGATTTTTGATATTTTCTTCCGTTTTCATTTTCCCACCAAATCTTGGTTGATGCCAAAACTTGCAATATTACGCAGTTGAATACTGACACATTGCATATCTTGAAAACCGCTTATCGTGGCATCGAACCATCTCTACCAATAGCTCTAGAAAGTCAGTTGAATGCTAGGAACAACCCTACCATAGAGGTGAAAAGGCTCGAACATTACCCGCCGCTATAGAGCCAAGTGTCCCTCAAGGTGCACCAGGCAACAAAATTGTCGATATTCAGTGTCCATTTCTCAGAGATCCCAAGGGGTATCGAAAAGTCATCAAGTGCTATAGGACCGTGTCATAGAGGCCTACAAAAATCTATCTCTAATTTTGGAGATTCATGTCCATTTTAATTTTCCCACCCGATCTCAATTGATGTTAAAACTTGCAATGTTGTGTAGTTGAATACTAACACATTGCATATCTTAAAAACCACTCATTGTGGCATTGAACCATCTTTTCTAATAGCTCCAGGATGTAGGTTGAATGCTACCAATGACCGTGTCATGGAGGCAAATAGGCTCAAATTTTTTCGACCGCTATGGAGCCAAGTGTCCCTCAAGGTACACCAGGCAGAAAAATTATTGATGTTCAGTAGTCTATTTCTCGGAGCTCTTGACGGGTATCAACAAGCCATAAAAGTGCTACAGGACTGTGTCATAGAGGCCTATAATAACCTATCTCTTATTTTGGATATTCGCTTCCATTTTCATTTTCCCACCCAATATCGGTTGATGCCATAACTTGCAATGTTGCGTAGTTGAATGCTGACACATTGCATATCTAAAAAACCGCTCATCGTGGCATCAAACTGTCTCTGCCAACACCTTTAGAATGCCGGTTGAATGCTAGGAATTACCTTTTCATAGAGGTAAAGAGGATCAAACATTTCCCATAGCTATGGAGAGAAGTGTCCCTCAAGGTGCACTAGACAACGAAATTATCGATATTCAGTAGTCTATTTCTCGGAGCTCCCAAGGAGTACCAACAAGCTATCAAGTGCTACAGAACCATGTCATAGAGGCCTAAAATTACATATATTTTATTTTGGAGATTCTCTTCTATTTTCATTTTCCCACCCAATCTTGGTTGATGCAAAAACTTGCAATGTTGCGTAGTTGAATGTTGACACATTTCATATCTTGAAAACCGCTTGTCATGGCATCGAACCATCTCTGCCAACAGCTCTGGAATGCTAGTTGAATGCTAGGAATGACCCTTTCACGGAGGAAAAGAGGCTCAAATGTTGCTGACTATTATGGAGCCAAGTGTCCCTCAAGGTGCACCAGGAAACAAAATTGCTGATATTCAATAGTCCATTTTATGGAGCTCCCAATGGGTATCGACAAGCCATCAAGTGCTACAGGACCATTTTATGGAGGCCTACAATAACCTATCTAGGTTTTTAGAGATTTTCTTCTAATTTAATTTTCCCACACAATCTTGGTTAATGTCAAAAATTGCAATATTATGTAGTTGAATGCTAACACATTGTATATCTTGAAAATCGATCGCCGTGGCTTCGAACCATCTCCACCAAAAGTTTCAGAATGCTAGGTGAATGCTAGGAACAACCCTTCCATGGAGGGGAAGAGGCTCAAACATTGTCGACCGCTATGGAGCCAAGTGTACCTCAAGGTGCATCAAGAAAAAAATTTATTGGTATTTAGTAGTCTATTTCTTAGAGTTCCCGAGGGGTATCGATGAGCTTTCAAGTGCTACAAGACCATGTCATGGAGGCCTACAATAAAAAATATCAGATTTTGGTGATTTACTTCTATTTTCATTTTCCCACCCAATCTGGGTTGATGCCAAAACTTGCAATGTTGCGCAGTTGAATGCTGACACATTGCATATCTTAAAGAATGCTTATCGTGGATCCAAAATTTCTCTGCCAATGACTCTGAAATGTCGGATAAATATGAGAAATGACCCTTCCATGGAGGAGAAGAGGCTCAAACCTTGCCAACCAGTATGGAGCCAAGTGTCCCTTACGGTGCACTAGGCAAAAAAATTGCTGATTTTCAGTAGTCCATTTCTTGGAGCTCTCGAGGGGTATCGAAAATCCATCAAGTGTAACAGGACCATGTTGCGGAGGTCTACAATAACCTATCCCAGATTTTTGAGATTCATTTCCATTTTCATTTTCACGCCTAATCTTGGTTGATGCTAAAACTTGCAATGTTGTGCAATTGAATGTTAACACATTGCATATCTTGAAAAATGCTCATTGTGGTATTGAATCATCTCTGCCAATAGCTCGAAAATGCCAATTGAATGATAGGAACAATGCTATCATGCAGGCAAAGAGGCTCGAACGTTGCCAACCGCTTTGGACCCAAGTGTCCCTTAAGGTGCACCAGGCAACCAAATTGCTGATATTTAGTAGTCCATTTCTCAAAGCTCCTAAGGGGTATCAAAAATATATTAAGTGCTACAATACTGTGGCACAGAGGCCTATAATAACCTATCTTGGATTTTGGAGATTCACTTCAGTTTTCATTTTCCCACCTAATCTCGATTGATGTCAAAACTTGAAATGTTGTGCAGTTGAATGTTGACACATTACATATGTTGAAAACTACTCCTTGTGGCATCGAACTATCTCTACCAATAGCTCTTGAATGCTAGTTTAATGCTAGGAACATCCATGCCATGGAGGCAAAGAGGCTCGAACATTACCGACCGCTATGGAGCCAAGTGTCCCTCAACGTGCACTAGGCAAAAAAATTGTTTATATTCAGTGGTCCATTTCTCAGAGCTCCCAAGGGGTATCAACAAGTTTTTAAGTGGTACAGGACCATATCACAAAGGTCTACAATAGCCTATCTTATTTTTTGAAGATTCGCTTCCTTTTTCATTTTCTGACCCAATCTCGGTTGATGCCAAAACTTGCAATATTACATAGTTGATTGCTGACACATTGCATATCTTGAAAACCATTCGTCATGGAATCGAACCATCTCTAGAAAAATCTCCATAATATTAGTTGAATTCTAGGAATGACCCTGCCATAGAGGTTAAGATGCTCAAACCTTACCGACCGCTATGGAGCCAAGTGTCCCTCGAGGTGCACTAGTCAATAAAATTGTTGATATTCAGTAGTCTGTTTCTCAAAGCTCCCAAGGGGTATCAACAATATATCAAATGATATAGGAATATGTAATAGAGGCCTACAATAACCTATCTCAATTTTTGGATATTTGCTTTCAGTTTCAGTTTCCCACCCAATCTCAGATGATGCCAAAAACTTGCAATGTTGCGCAGTTGAATGCTGACACATTGAATATCTTGCAAACCACTCATTGTGGCTTCGAACCATCTCCACCAATAGATCTATAATTTTGGTTGAATTCTAGGAATGGCCTTGCCACAAAGGTGAAGAGGCTCAAACATTGTCAACCGCTATGGAGCCATGTGTCCCTCAAGGTGCACCAGGCAACAAAATTATCGATAATCATTAGTCCATTTCTCGGAGCTCCCAATAGGTATGGATGAGATATCTAGAGATATATGACCATGTTACAAAGGCCTACAATAACCTATCTTGGATTTTGGAGATTCACTTCCATTTTCATTTTCCCACCCAATCTGGGTTGATGCCAAAACTTACAATGTTGTGTAGTTGAATGCTGACACATTGCATATCTTTAAAACCACTCATCGTGGCTTTGAACTATCTCTACCAAAAACTTTAGAATGCTAGGTGAATCCTAGGAATGACCCTGCCATGGAGGTGAAGAGGCTTGAATGTTGCCGACCACTATGGAGCCAAGTGTCCCTCAAGGTGCACCAGGCAACAAATTTGTCGATATTCAGTAGTTTGTTTCTCAGAGCTCCTGAGGGGTATTGACAAGCCATCAAGTGCTACATGATTATGTCATGGAGGCCTACTGTAAACTATCTCATATTTTAGAGATTCGCTTCCTTTTTCATTTTTGCACCTAATCTTGGTTGATGTCAAAACTTGCAATGTTGTGCAGTTGAATACTGACACATTGCATATCTTAAAAACTGCTTATCATGGCTTCAAATTGTCTCTACCAAAAGCTCTAAAATTCCATCTAAATGCTAAGAATGACCCTACTATGGAGGCGAAGAGGCTCAAACATTGCCAACCTCTATGGAGCCAAGTGTCCCTTAAGGTGCACCAGGCAAAAAAATTTATGATATTCAGTAGTTTGTTTGTCAAAGCTCCCAAGGGTTATTGATGAGTTGTCAAGTGAAACAAGACCATCTCACAAATTCCTATAATAACCTATCTTTGATTTTTGATATTTGCTTCCATTTTTATTTGCCCACCCAATCTTGGTTGATGCCAAAACTTACAATGTTGCGCAGTTGAATGTTGACAGATTGTATATCTTGAAAACCGCTCATCGTGGCATCGAACTATCTCTGCCAACAGCTCCAAAATGTTGGTTGAATGCTAGGAATGACCTTGTCATGGAGGAAAAGAGGCTTGAACATTTCCCACCACTATGGAGCCAAGTGTCCTTCAAGGTGCACCAGGCAATAAAATTATCAATATTCAGTTTCCATTTCTTATATCTCCCAAGGGGTATCAAAAATATGTCAAGTGCTATAACACCATGTCATGGAGGCATAAAAAAACCTATCTCATATTTTAGAGATTCACTCTCATTTTCATTTTCTCACCCAATCTCGGTTGATGTCAAAACTTGCAATGTTATGCAGTTGTATGCTGACACATTGCATATCTTAAAAATCACTCATCATGGCATCAAACCATCTCTGCCAACAACTCTAAAATGCTAGTTGAATGCTAGAAATGACCCTATCATGGAGGAAAATAGACTCAAATGTTGCTAACCGCTATGGAGCCAAGTGTCCCTCAAGGTGCACCAGGCAAAAAAATTGTCGATGTTTAGTAGTCCATTTCTTGAAGCTCTCAAGGGGTATCGACAAGCTGTAAAAGTGCTATAGGACTCTGTCACAGAGGCCTATAATAACCTATATTGTATTTTGGATATTTTCTTCCATTTTCATTTTCCCACCTAATATCGGTTGATGCCAAAACTTGCAATGTTGCGTAGTTGAATGCTGACACATTGCATATCTAGAAAACCACTCATCGTGGCATCAATCCATCTCTTCCAATAGCTTTGGAATGCCAGTTGAATGCTAGGAACAACCCTATCATGGAGGAAAATAGGCTCAAATTCTGCCCACCGCTATGGAGCGAAGTGTCCCTCAAGGTGCACCAGACAATGAAATTATCGATATTTAGTAGTCTGTTTCTCGGAGGAACTGAGGAGTATCAATGAGCCATCAAGTGCTATAGAACCATTGCACAAAGGCCTATAATTACCTATCTTGTATTTTAGATATTCTCTTCCGTTTTCATTTTCCCACCCAACCTCAGTTGATGCCAAAACTTGTAATGTTGCATAATCGAATGCTGACACATTTCATATCTTGAAAATCGCTTATCATGGTATCGAACCATCTCTACCAATAGCTCTGAAATGCTGATTGAATGTTAGGAATGACCCTTTCACAAAGGCAAAGAGGCTCAAACATTGTCAACTATTATGGAGCCAAGTGTCCCTCAAGGTGCACCAGGCAGCAAATTTGCTGATATTTAGTAGTCTGTTTCTCAGAGCTCTTGACGGGTATCGAAAAGCTGTCAAGTGCTACAAGACCATTTCATGGAGGCCTACAATAACCTATCTAGTTTTTTGGAGATTCACTTTCAATTTAATTTTCCCACACAATCTTGGTTGATCCCAAAACTTGCAATGTTACGCAGTTGAATGCTGACACATTGCATATCCTAAAAACTGCTCATTTGTGGCTTTGAACCGTCTCCACCAAAAGTTTCAAAATATCGAGTGAATGCTAGGAATAACCCTACCATTGAGGGGAAGAGGTTCAAATGTTTTCGATCACTATGGAGCCAAGTGTCCCTCAAGGTGCATCAGGAAAAAAAATTGCCGATATTCAGTAGTCTATTTCTTGGAGCTCCCGAGGGGCATCGATGAGCCGTTAAGTGCTATAGGACCGTGTCATGGAGGCCTACAATAAACAATCTCATAGTTTGGAGATTTTCTTCCATTTTCATTTACCCACCCAATCTCAGTTGATGCCAAAACTTGCAATGTTATGCAGTTGAATGCTGACGCATTGCATATCTTGAAAACCGCTCATCGTGGCTTCAAACCATCTCTACGAACAACTTTAGAATGTTGAGGGAATGCTAGGAATAACCCTACCATGGAGGCAAAGAGACTCAAACATTGCTGACCACTATGGATCCAAGTGTCCCTCAAGGTGCACTAGGCAATAAAATTCTTGATATTCAGTAGTATTTTTCTCAGAGCTCCCAAGGGGTATTGAAAATTCATCAAGTTCTATAGGACTATGTCACGGAGGCCTACAATAAAATCTCTTGGATTTTGGATATTTACTTCCTTTTTCATTTTCCCACCCAATCTTGGTTGATGCTAAAACTTGCAATGTTGCGCAGTTGAATACTAACACATTGCATATCTTGAAAACCACTTTTCTTGGCTTCAAACTATCTCCTCCAATATCTCTAGAATAGAAACTAAATTCTAGGTACAACCATGCCATAGAGGTGAAGAGGCTCAAACTTTGTGAACCGCTATGGAGCCAAGTGTCCCTAAAGGTGCACCAGGAAAAAAATTTACCGATATTCAATAGTCTGTTTCATGAAGCTCCCGAGGGTTACCAATGAGTCATCAAGTGGAATAGAACCATGTCATGGAGGCCTATAAAAAAATATCTTAGATTTTTGAGATTCGCTTCCATTTTCATTTTCCCACCCAATCTCGGTAATGCCAAAACTTGCAATGTTGTGCAGTTGAATGCTGACACATTGCATATCTTGAAAACCACTCATCGTGGCATCAAACCATCTCTGCCAATAGCTTCAGAATGTCGGTTGAATGCTAGGAACAACCCTATCATAGAGGTGAAGAGGCTCAAACATTTTTGACCGCTATAGAGCCAAGTGTCCCTCAAGGTGCACCAGGTAATAAAAATTTTTGATATTCATTAGTTCATTTGTCAGAGCTCCCAAGGGGTATCAAAAATCCATCAAGTGCTATAGGACTGTGTCATGGAGGCCTACTATAACCTATCTTAGATTTTGGAGATTCACTTCCATTTTAATTTTACCACCCAATCTTGGTTGATGTCAACACTTGCAATGTTGTACAGTTGAATATTGACACATTGCATATCTTGAAAACTGCTCATCATGGCATCAAACCGTCTCCACCAAAAGCTCTGAAAAGTTGGTTGAATGCTAGGTATGACCCTTTCATAGAGGTGAAGAGGCTTAAACATTTTTGACCGCTATGGAGCCAAGTGTCCCTCAAGGTGCACTAGGGAACAAAATTGTCAATGTTCAGTAGTCCATTTATGAGAGCTCCCGAGGGTTATCAAAAAACCATAAAAGTTCTATAGGACCATGTCACAGAGGCCTACAATAACCTATCATTGATTTTAGAGATTTACTTTCATTTTCATTTTCCCACCCAATCTCGGTTGATGCCAAAACTTGCAATGTTGCACAGTTTAATGCTGACACATTGCATATCTAGAAAATTGTTCATTGTGGCATCGAACCGTCTCCACCAAATTCTTCAGAATGTGATTTGAATGATAGGAACAACCCTATCATGGAGGTGAAGAGGCTCATATTTTTCCCACCACTATGGGCGAAGTGTCCCTCAAGGTGCACCAGATAACAAAATTGCCAATATTCAGTAGTCCATTTCTCAGAGCTCTCGAGGGGTAACAACAACCCATCAAGTGCTACAGAAATGTGTCATAGAGGCCTACAATAACCTATCTCATATTTTGGAGATTCACTTCCATTTACATTTTCCCACCCAATCTCGGTTGATGCCAAAACTTGCAATGTTCCGTAGTTGAATGCTGACACATTGCATATCTTGAAAACTGCTTGTCCTGGCATTGAACCATCTCTGCCAAAAGTTGTATAATACTGGTTGAATTTTAGGCATGACCCTTTCATGAAAGTAAAGAGGTTCGAACGTTGTCGACCGCTATGGAGCCAAGTGTCCCTCAAGGTGCACCAAGAAATAAAATTTATGATATTTAGTAGTCCATTTCTTGGAGCTCTCGAGGGGTATCAACAAGCCATCAAGTGCTACAAGACTGTGTAATGGAGGCCTACAATAACCTATCTTGGTTTTTGGATATTTTTTTCTATTTTCATCTGTCCACACAATATCGGTTGATGCCAAAACTATCAATGTTATGCAGTTGAATGCTGACACATTATATATCTTGAAAACCACTCATTGTAGCTTTGAACCATCTCTGTCAATAGTTTTGGAATGCCAGGTAAATGCTAGGAACAACCCTTCCATAGAGGGTAAGATTATTGAACGTTGTCGACCGCTATGGAGCTAAGTGTCCCTCAAGGTGCACGAGGCAATAAAATTGCCAATATTTAGTAGTTTGTTTCTTGGAGCTCTCAAGGGGTATCGACAAGCCGTTAAGTGCTACAGGACCATATCCTGGAGGCGTACAATAACCTATATCAGATTTTAGATATTCACTTCCATTTTCATTTTTCCACCCAATCTCGGTTGATGCCAAAACTTGCAATGTTGCGCAGTTGAATGTTGACACATTGCATATCTTGAAAACCTCTTTTCATGGCTTTGAACTGTCTCCACCAACAACTCTGGAATGCCACGTGAATGCTAGGAATGACCCTTCCACAGAGGCTAAGAGGCTCAAACATTTTTGATCGCTATGGAGCCAAGTGTCCCTCAAGGTGAACCATGCAACAAAATTGCCGATATTCAGTTGTCTATTTATCGAAGCTCTTGAGGGGTATCGATGAGCCGTCAAGTGCTACAGGACCCTGTCATAGAGGCCTATAATAATTAATCCCAAATTTTAGAGATTCACTTCTATTTTCAATTTCCCACTCAATATTCATTGATGTAAAAACGTGCAATGTTGCGTAGTTGAATGCTGAAACATCATATATTTTGAAAACCGCTCATCCTGATATTGAACTATCTCTGCTAACACATTCAATTTGACATTTAAATCCCAGGAATAACCTTTTTATGCTTCACAACTCATTTGAACATTTGGGACCACAATGTACTAGTGCATCTCTTAATGTTCTTGTAGTACCCTAAATAGGTCCAGGTGGTCAAAATGCTCCAATAAGACTAAAATTTGGTAGCATTCATATTTTTTTATCTTATATGAACTATTATCATTTAATTAAGGTGTTGGAAAGAAAATTACGAGTCTAGGTTTATGAAATGAAACATACATATTCTCATTAAGTATGAATTATTCAGTAACAATATACATAGATACACATGAAAACATAAATATAAGATAAGAAATTTACAAAGCATAAGACATCCATATAAACATAAAGTAGTTACATCAGTACACATGATATATTCGCAGAGCATTAAGATAAATATTTATGTCCAATAAAGTTAAATTGGCATCGTTAAAGCCAAATGGATATAGAACATGTCACTTATATAATATACAAAAATATGTCCAATAATCCCATACTGGTGTACAATGATTATCCCTAATCTAGTGATTTCTCAAAAGGGGAAGAAAACAAATCCCAGGCTGTCTTTTATCATCACGTCAATGGAGATGCAGTACTCTTGCGAGTGTGTTCACTAGTCCTCCTGTCTAGACTCTTCTGCATCTCAAGATGATAAAATAACAAGTATAAATATCAATAGCTAATATAGATAGAAATTTAATTATAGGATGACATAAAATAGAGTATTTGCTTACCGCTAACAAATAGTCACTATGTACATCTACCGAAGGGGGACACTGACGATCTGGAGTAATGAGTACCTACAATAATGATCAAAATAATATTTAAAATACATACATTAATATCATTAAAAATTCAATATAAAATATTGAAATAACAATTCTAATTAAGTTATCTCTTTCAGACCTCGGTCAATGCATCAAAACTAGCTATAGTTGTAGCTACGCAGTGATTCAAACTATCATGAACAAAAGGAGAAGTCTCTGTTGTCATTAACTGAAAATGAAACAACAAGAGTATTATGTAGTTATCAAGAATACCTATAATATTTTACAACCCCACTAATTAATAAATGATACCTCTGTGAAGGTGCCACCACATCATTCAGTGTGCGGTGTCGATATTGTAGCTCCAGCATCAAACTAGTACACATGTATGGTAATTTATAAGGCAACCATTAATATAAGAACAAACCACTGACTTGTTAATTATAATGCATTATTACATATATACTTGTAGACTAAATGATGTCATCACAAAGGCAAGTGAAGGAATGTGATCATTGTCATGACAACTTTGACTCTGGATTTTGATCATAATTTATCTACTAATTTAGTTATTCATTCATTTATTAATTAAATATAATCAAGTAAATCAAATTAACAAGAAAATAAATATACCTCAACAAAATTTGAACGAGGCCCTTCACTGTCTATAGTCAAAGTCGATGGTCCTACAATGAACTAATGTACATGCACAATAATTTATGAGACAAACATCCATATAATTATAGAATAATCAAATATATACTTTAAAAAATATTTTATTTGATACATACTTGTGGAGTTGACGTGGTAGTGTATAAATGGTCTACGTGATCATTCCCACTGCCACCGATACTCACTCCCTGAATTTTCATCATAAACAATAGATACTGATTTAATTGAATTCATTCATTTAAAAATGAAATATGATCAAATAAATTTAATGAACTTGCAAATATTTACCTATGTATCAATGCCAACTGTTATATTGAGAAAATCATCAGGCATTAGTTCATCATCCTCTTCCTCTCTCTCGGTAGTACTAAATGTGCATAGGGATCCACAAGAATGACAAAATGACCCCTCACAGACTAACCATGGTCACCCTCGACTAGAGGAGTGGTTCAATGAATGAGAGTCTATGTCAGAGCACTAATCATGCCTAGTGTGTCCACCTCCACATGTTCCTTCACATTGGAAGGAATACTAACATGATCCACCCGTGGCTTGCCACTGGGAAACCTAGGTGCATTAGGGTCATGATGTGTCATAGGTCTATCAAATGATGACCCCCCACCTCTACCCTGAGACTCTAGAAAGTCAAAATATTTTGACACTTTCTTCAGGAGAAACTCACAATAGAGTTTCCTCAGGAAATAGATAGGAACCTCATGATTGTTACAGGTAGTGGAATCAAAGACCATCCACCATCTGTCCCGAAAATTTGTTTTTATATCTTCATTCAAGCACCAATGAATTGGGATCATCCTTGTTGTGGGTTTAAGAGTTTCAATTTCCCCTGGCTTTTAAAAGAGTTTGCAAATGTCGGCTTTTGTGATTTTTTTTTTTTATCTCCTCATATGACAATTTATTTGCATAATATTGGTTTTGTTCTTCACTTTTTTTGTACAATAAATTTAGTTGCCCACTAATTGAAATTATGTGGCTCAAGATCAATTCTAATGAATTTTTAAATTGTTGCCCTTCTAGGATTTGTACCAATAGAATATTTTAACCTCCTAATTAAAGATTCTATTTCTATTTTCCCCTTTTCTATTTGGTTTATCAAGTTTTCATGTGTTCCAAGAGGAGGTTTCTCAATTGGAGAGGGTGGCTAGGGTTCATCTTCTTGGTTATTTTCAACATCCATTTGTTCATAAGGAGAAGATGGAGGGTTTGGTTGAGGATTTTCTATTGGGATATCATTCCTTCCTGGAAATTAAAAGAAAATCTATTTTAAAACTCCAATTAGACATAAAATTTAAGACAAGAGACTTTCACAATCAAATTTGAAGAAAAACAAAAAATTAAACCTAAATTTTAAAACAAATAGCATTCATGGTTGTAGAATCACTTACCTCTTCTTCCGATTCGACCATGTTAACGTCGTGGAGCCATTTTTTTCTTCACTTTGATGGAGCAAACCTCACAATGAATCGCGTATGCGCTATTATGAAGAGAAAAATAGCAAGCCGCGACTTTGGAAAAGAAAAATAAGCCACAAAGTGGCTACCCAAACACTTTATGGAACATATTAGGGTGCAAGCCCTATGCTTTAAATTTCCCAAACCATAGGGCATCATAGGCTATAGGGCGTGTGCCCTATGGCTTGGGTACTCCAAGCCATAGGGCATGCACCCTATAGGGTGTGCGCCCTATGCGCGGATGGGGGCCAAAAAGGTATTTGGCACCTTTTTGGTCCCCCATCTTGGTGCACATACCCATACAACAATATTTTATATATAATATATAATACATATCATATATATATATAATTTAAATATGAAGATATTATATGCTGTATGGTAAAATACATATTAATATATAATGTATAAAATAATATATAATATATGATATATAATGTAACATTTAATATTAATATATATTATATAATATTTAAAGTAAAATGTATATTATATCATATTTAATATATAATAGATATTATGTAATATTTAATACATATAATATATAATCTAATATATAATTTTTGATATATAATATATCATATGAAGGATGGAGAAATGGGAGGGAGAAAGGGATTGGAAAAAATTAAGAGGGAGAAAGGGGAGGGAAAATTTAAAAATCAAAATTATTCTGGCCTTTTTGGGTACCCGATTAGGCTCAGTATTGCTTTATACTCCAAACCTACATGGTCAACTCTACAAATGTCACAAAAACATGTTTTTCCCCTATTTCTTTGAGTTCCAGACTTCGACCATGTAGCTGATGACTTTTTTTTCACCCAAATTTGATGAAACAAAAATGGTATCTTAAGGATATTATCAACTTTCTATCGATATAATTATTGTCAAATTTTTAATTTGGTAAGTAATTATTATTTATTTTCTAATTGAGTTACCTGTAAAGTGTTGATTTATATACAGATTGAAAAATGGCTATGACTTTCAAATGGTATAACATTTTTGAAATTCAAAAGATGCATCACATTCTATGCTTTGCCTACTATAAGGCCCTGTTTGTTTGGGGAATTGGAATTTGACTCAAAACCTTATTATCTCATAATAAGGTTTTGAGATTTTGGTTTTGCATTGTGGGAAGATAATTTGGACTGTTTGGTTGACTTGGAAGATGATAAAGTTTTGGGAAGATGAGCCAATTTTGGGAACATGAGCTAATAAAATAGAGCAATAAAATACCATAACCAGGTTTTCAAATGAATTACACCTTTTAGATGGAAGTTGCAAATCCTTGTTTTTTGAGTAAAATTGGAAGATCAAAATTATATTATGGTTTTCACAGTTTCCAATGTAAGCAACGAAACTAAAGATTTAGAGTCAAAACCAGGTTTTCTCTCCCAAATTCCAATTCCACCCCTCAAACAAATGGGGCCTAAGGGATTTTTTTTAAAAACATTTTGTAAAGTTTTCAATGAGTTAAGGTGGTCAGACACGAGATTTTTTTTATTCTGAAAATGTTGTAGGAGAAAATTCATAATTAATTATTTTTTTAGAATAAAATTAAAAAATAAATATGTGTCACATCTGGGCATGAATCTACTACTTATATATAAAATCATATAATAAAATATTATAATTTTATTATGGTTAAGGTGGTCAGACATACACCTAGTTCTTATTGTTTTCCTGAAATTTTTGTACTGTTGCATTGAAATCTATACTTTTCACCAATCATATTAACATTTTTTCAAAAAAGGCCTAGCAGTTTAGAAACTACATTCAATTTTCTACAGATTCTATAATTACAAAATTTTGATATTAGGTTGATAGCTAGTTGAAATTTTCACGTCAAGTTGACTAACCCCGATTTGCTGATTTTTCATTGCCAATTAAGGGCGTAGTTTGGCCCCTCATGATCTTGCACATACCCATTAGCAATTGGCCAAGCATACATGTATGCAAATGTTGAAGAACTTCCATGGTAAGAATGTTTAGCCCTCCTTAGGGGGTGTTTTTGACCACCATCACATTGTCCCCTCATTTCTTAACCTCTCCTTCTTCTCTGCATGTTTAGGACCCTGATTGGGCCTCTCTAGGAACCTTCCATCCCAAATAGCATGTTTTCCAGGAGTCTTGACTCCCTAGGTCAAGGTTGACCTTGACCTTGACCTGGGTCCCCCTTTCAAATCTTGAAGACTATCGACTGTCGGAGGTCATAAAAAATTCATTTCCCGCTTCTGGGTAGGCTATTTTGGGTTTCAAAGCAATGATTCTTAAATTATATTTAATATAGGTCCTCTTCTAGGGGCATGGTTCTAATTGGAATTTAATTCTCCTATGTTGACCTCTTTAGAAGACTATGCCCTAGTTTCATATAAAAGGAAACTTTCTCCTCTCATTTTCTGTAAGTCTCTCTAAGGTTAAAAACCAAGGAAGTGTGATCAAATGCCTCTAATGAAGACATCAAGAAAAAATTTCAAGCATCCATTATTATACATGTTCTCAAGCTCTCAAAGTGTGCAAGTCTTCCTCTCAAGCATGATAGTTCTCCATTGAAGATCAAGATTCAAGCTTTCAAGCCTTTGAAGGGATTTGGTTCAAGCATTCAAAGATTCATCATTCAAACCGTAGATCTAGCCATCATGGTGGAGTGATCTTCCTTCAAGATCCTTTGTACATCCTCAATACTCATTCATTCTCCCATCAAGGTAGATTCCAAGCTTACAATAATGAAGGTTTATGGTTTCTAATTGAGTCCAAGCTTTCATATTTACAAACTTGTTTACATTCAAAATACAATTGCATATTTATTGAATCGCATAGCTTCATTAATAGATTTACGTCTACTACTTCTTAGCATTCTTTATTTCAATCATTGATTTCAAGGTTAATTCCTAAATTGGAGTTTGACTAAGGAAAACCCCTCCCCCGAATAGACAAATCCATTTTTCTTGCAAGTACATGTTTGAAAAAGCATATCAGGATGGAGATTTGGATACCCTTTTTGGTAAACTTCTAGGATCAGAAAATAGAATTTCAGTCTAAGACTTTTTAGGTCAATTTTGACCTAGGGCGCAATCAGAAATTTTGGCAAATGGTGACATTGACTTGAGGGTACAAATAGGAACTCTCTCAAAAAATAAAAATATTTCTAGGTTTTTTCCTCTCTGCGTTTCTATTCCAGATCCAGTCTCAGACTTTCCAGAAACTCAAAACAGGCTTCAGAACATAGCATTTTTTAGATCTGCAATATTTCAAGGTTAGTGCATTTCTCATATTCAATTCAATTAAGGTTTTCAATCTATCTAAATATATTACACAATCAAATCAACAAACTAGGTACTTAAGATATTCCTTCCTTATTCTTGTTTCTAAATGATTGATTCATTTATGCATTGATCCTTCATGTTTGGGTTAATCAACTTGGATCTTTAATTTTCATATCTAAGGATAGAAGGAGAGCATCTTATTTACCCCCATAACATATTTAAATGTAATGTCTTTTATGTTAAGAAACCCTTCATATTATGTCCTACATTTTAGATGTTACACAGGCTTAACCTCAGATTTCAGATTTAAAAATGAATAATATTTATAAAGAAAAATTAAGGTGGAGAAAATAGAGAGAATTCACGAGGATTGAAGATTAAAATATTGAGAATTGTAGGGTGTGTAAGGAAGAGCCTATGAGAAGAAGAGCAGAGGAAAGTTGTGGGGAAATGTTTTGTGCAAGATAGAAGATGAGAGGCGATAGAGAGGTGGAGAAGAGATGACTCCTATTATTTGGTAATTCTTTGTTTTCTCATACACCAGATGAGATTACCATTGAAGACACGAGCACTCCTTTTGTGGAGATGGCCATTAGAGTTAATGGTAACCCTAGGGATACACGAAGAGGTATGGAAATTGATGAGTCTCAGTTGGATTTTCTATCTATAAATAAAACCTTAAAATTTATGAGGAGATTTTCCCAGAAGCTAAAGACATAAATTTTGTTCATACTCTTAGTGTTGAGACAACATCTCATAACTATGAAAATTTTGGGGAGAAAATTCTGGGAGCGACAATCTATGAAGTCAATATGGTTTTTTCTTGATTCTAATGATGGGCACAGACAAAGAGGCAAATTTTTGGGCCTGCCATGTTTTTTATTCTGGTAAAAGTTTTATTGACAACATTATTGATGTTGGATTTTGGCCCTACTTTTTAAGATTATGGAGATATTGCAGCTTCAAGTATAATTGTTCAGTGTGTTGTTTGGTATCATTCTTGAGAATTTGTTTTTGATATCATGAATAGTTCAGTGTCACACTTCACTGGGAGTTTTTGATTTGGTAGTAGGAATTTTGTTGTCAGGAGATGGTTCCCTCCATGTGATTGGGGATTTTTGTTTTTGTGCTATGGTGGGTTCTTGATTCTAGATTAAAGCATTCGCATGATACATGTTCTCTTGACACGTTATGATCTTTTAGGCATGAGGTTTTTATTTGAGGAGATCAATTGTCATGTTGTGTTCCCAAGTAATATAGACCTGTAATGGGAGTTTTGACAATTGGTCTGGTTAGTGCTCTTTGTATCACATACATTGGCAGATTGACCATGGAGGTGCTCTTGAAAACTAGGAGGCTTGGGTGAGGCTACAGTTCTCTTTGGTTTAGAGAATATTTGTTCAGATGGTTTCTCTTTGGAGGTTTCAACAAGAAGACCAAGGAGCCTACACCTATGGATGGGTGTGAGTTCATTATGGAACTAGAGGAGATTATTGTTGGAGAAGAGTCATTGTGACTTGGTGTATCTTGGAGGATCATTCTTAATCCCCACTCTTGGTCTACTCGGCATATTTATCTCCTTGTGCATTTTGGTTTATGAGATGGTTGTGACTGTTCTTAGTTTTGGAATGTTTTTGAGTTTGATCTTCTTGTTTACAAGAGCTTTCATCCATGGTAGTTGGGTTTTTTAAATGTTCTTATTTGGGAAGGTAAAGGAGATCATACTTGGCACAACTGAGCACTTGGTGGTGTTGGTTATGGTTTATGTAGGGTGTCCCTTCCAAGAGTTTTTGAGGTCATCTATAATTGTTGTACTTAATTTTTTTAACTATAATATATGATGTTTTCATGTGGACTTCGAAGATGTCATGTGACATTTTCCAGCAGGTTGGTTGTTGTTTGCAAATTATCTCAAGTTATTACCACACTTTTTATGTGCAGATTGGTAGGTTTGAGGCAACTTTTGGTTGACATTGTTCATGTAACATATGGATTGCTTTATAGTGGTCTTCTAGTTTTTTGCACATCAATGGTTTTTGGTGTGTTTTGTTAGAAGATGCTATTTTTTCATGGTGATTTGTTGTATGGACTAGTTATGTGGGCATAAATCTAGTGATGTTGTATGGCTAGTTGGATGTGATTAGCAACTAGTTGTGGTTGTTATTCCAGCTATGGTGATTGTCTATTGGTAATTTATTATTGGGGATTTGGTAAGGGAAAGAAGAGATTAAGTGGGAGGTTGTCCAGATGTGAGGTTGCAACATGAGTTGAACTTCAAGTGGGAGATTGTTGGATGTGAAGTCCAACTGTTCATTTCTTCTTCCATGACTTTTCATTTCATATTCTCGTGGATGACTCTTTGTCTCTTCTTGAAGACTACTGTATAAATCTGAGGAGAAATCCTTATGTAATCAAGCTGTGATGACTGAATAAAGATTTTCTCTGCTCTTTGGTGGATTAGCCAAATTTATGAACAATGTTTAATCTTGTCTCTATTTGTGGTTTCCAATTTGTCTGTTTATTTTACATTTTTTCCCTCTTAGAAGTAAACAAATTTGAGTGGATGGATTTTTTCTCCTCATATTACTAATTTTCTAAATTAGCGACATTTTTAGTATTTTTATTTGTAACATATATGGTTTCTCAATAGTTATATTTCCTATTGGTATGCATAACTTCTAATCAATGATGTTGAAATAATGTGATTGTGAGAAACAAATAACAATACTGGATAATTGGAAGAAATAAGACTATATTTTTTAGAGGATAATGATATATGTATTCATATAAAAAATTTCAACTCAAATTACCAAAATAAAATCAAACATGAACAAATCTAAATCTTATTGAAAACCTAGAAATAGCCATATTAGAAAACTAAAAATATAAAACTACTTAAATTCTAACCTACATATATGTATAAAATAATTGATAGCAATAAACCATTTTTTGGGAACCTGGTTAAGTGTGCTCGTACTGGAGTAGTATTGGGATGGGTGACCTCCTGGAAAGTCTCGGTGCTTCACCTCTGTGAGCATCACCTAGATACAATGAGCGCTAAGTGTTCCATTCATTCTCATGAAAGATGGGTTTGTGTGAACCACTACTCATGAAACATGGGTCAATGAGGGTCAATTTTAAGCATCACACACTAAAGAAAAAATTAAGCTTGGAAAAACTAAGTCAACTTTGACTATTTAACACTTTTGGCTTAGAAATCAGTCCTTAGTGTGTGATGTTTAGAGTCATGGGTCAATGAGTTTGACTCAAAAAACTACATAGTTGAATCCTCATAGAAATATCACAATTTGACTTGGTGTGGAAAATATCTCTTGCTTATCATAAGAAAATTGATTTACTATTATTGATTGTTTGACCATTGAACTGGTTCTCACAGGTGTCGTCTATGCAACTGACTGGGTCACCAAGATTAGACATTTTTTTATCATTTATTAATTAATTAAAAAATTAGAAACAACTGCATTACAATTGCATTGTGATTTTCTATTTAATTAATAAATTTAAAAAATTAGTCTTGTCAGGTATATTTTGTCCGCTATTTAGCCATTTCAGTTCTCACACGCATGGTCATACTAAAAGTGATTTATTGCCTTCCATAGTTGCCAAAAAAAAAGCCAGTCTTGCATAATATTGCGCTTCCCTTGTGTGGTTGGAATGAGCCTTAGGCAAATGAATTGTATGAGGATGGAAATCATCGCTTGCACAAGATCGGTAGCTTCTCTGACTCTCATCTTTATCTCTTCTCTCTCATGTATAGTCTAGCTCGGCTCAACCAGGTGATACTCTAATTTTTCACTAATTCAATATCCATCTCTTATAACTATTCCACATGTAATTGAAACTGCCCATTTAACGCAGGATTCCTGAGCATTGATTGTGGTGGAAAAGAAAGTCGTAGAGATAATGAAACCGGCATCACGTGGATTCCTGATAATGGGTACATCCAAGGAGGTCGCAAGGAAGAACACAATGATTCTGATCTTCAATTTTATCACCAAATCTTACGAGTGTTCCCCAAACCTCTCCGCAAGTCCTGCTATCGCTTGCCCATCACCCCTAATGTGCCTTTTTTATTAAGATTATATTTCATGGGATTGAATTACACTAACCAAATTCCATATTTTAAGTACTCAATTGAGACACGGGACATGTTAACCTTAAGAAAAGCAACAATTCAAACGAAAAGCCCACAAATGAGTGAAAAGATCTTGGTGAGCTGTGGGGAAGTCCTTTATATTTGTTTGATCAGAACCTCAGATTATGTTGATCCATTTATTTCTTCTATCAAAATGAGATCTCTTCGACAGGGAATGTATAATATAGTTTAGTCTAGAGTTATGTTGCATTTTATATTGAGGTATTATCTAGGTTCAAATCTGTCTATCGTAAGGTTAGTGCTAACCTTGTGCTTTCATTTCCTGAATCTCAAGTTTTGTAATGGTTTATTTTCTTATTTTGTTCTAAAATAATAAACTATATAGGTACCCCCAAAACCAATTCGACCGCTTCTGGTTTCCTGTCTCAGTTGCTGGAATAGAAAACATTACATTGGTGGTGCCAATTTTAACAAATAATACAAAAGATCTTCCTCCAACTATTATCATGCAAACAGCTGTTGCCTGGTTGGGACAGGACAGGCTTGATGTAACCTTGAAGGAACCCACCAACCAAACATTGCTATTGTTATATTTTGCAGATATGTGGAATTCTTCTAACTCCATACCTTTTGACATTCTCACAAACAATGAGAAGAGAATTAAAAATGTTTAGCTGAACAAAAATCTTTCTGCTATGGAGTTATCGTTAATAATAGACAAAGCTATCTCATCCTTCACTGTTAAAATCCCCACTAATATAGCAGGCGACATTCTACTGAATGCCTTCGAGTGGTACCAAAGAATTTACACGTCATCTCGAACCGTTGTATAGGACGGTCAGAACACAACTCCTTCCTCTCTTTAGGATGTTTGATTATCCAAACTAAAATATCAAAATTATAATTAATGTTTTTTATAAGATTGCATGCTTGTAATTAACCTATAGTTCAAGCTCTTAAGGCTGTGAAAGAAAGATTTAACCTAAGAAACTGGGTTTTTGATCCATGCTTTACCATTGCGTGGGATGAAATTTAGTGTAATATTAGCAATTCAAATGTCAGGGTTTCAGAAATGTAATTTTACGTCATACATCTGCTATTCTTCACTATGGCTCTTTAAATAATAATTTTAAGAATGTTAAAGGAAAAAAGCACTTGACAAATTGTTCTTATGTCGTGGTTTGTAGCAACTTATCAGGAAGGAATCTGAACAGAATGATACCTTCAAGCCTGTAAAACATGACTGCACTGATTAATATGTATGTGCAAAATTTTAGCTACCATGAGTTATGCTAAACAGGAACTTAAAACGTAGCGTTAACTAACGTTTTGTAAAAAGCACTGCGACAAACTTAACTTGGAAGTTAATGGCTGTATTGTTAAAAAGTATTAGACCTGATTCAGTCCAATCTAAAACGTCAAATTTACATCGTACATTATCAAGAATGGAAATATAACAACTGTTAGGGCCCGTTTGGTTGGGGAATTGGAAAATGAAACAAATCATGGTTATCCATAGCCTGGTTATGCAAACCCTGGTTTTCATTTTTTGGGACTGTTTGGTTGACCTGGAAGATGGATTTGTAAATCCACATTC
>MU227994.1:2230848-2244360 GCA_018584345.1 Thuja plicata | reverse complement strand
TATTGCAGCACACTTTATATTATTAGGTCTGAAATTTAATGTTATTTATTATGTCCATGCTTAATTTTCTCAATTCATTATACTATTTATTTAGCTAATGGGGTTTGACTATTATAACTATACATCGATGGCTTCTTTCTTTAAAATGATGACCATTAACAATCCTTTTGGTACCATGATGATCCATACGACCGCTTGTGGTCACCCGCTGCGATTGAGGGAGCAAAGACACTCAGCTTGGAGTAGCCAATTTCGACAAACCATTCATTAGATATGTTAGGAAAGAACATTGCAGAACACTTTCCACAATATCAAATTATTAGGGGAAATTTAACACACATGATTATCAATACCAATTACAGTCATTAATATGCACAAAAGTAAACAAAGTAAACACTGAAGAATAAACAAGCATAGAATAGAACACCAGTATTTACGTCAGAAATCCCTTACGGGTAAAAACCCACCAATGAAAAAATCTAGTCTTCTTTGTATTATAGTAAACAATTTACATACAATAGACAATGGATTTTTCACATAGTCTCACAGGCTCAGATTGTACAATCAGCTCAAATTGTACAATCAACCTGACATAGCACCACACCAGTTTGACACTCTTCCTTTCTCCACCTCTCAGCGTGTACCTTCCTAATGAATCTCATAGAAATTTATACACTCTGCAATTCATTATAGAATTTAGTATATCAACCATCACTTTACAAAATGGATACTCACAACCTTGGTATTCTCCATCTGACAGACGATTACTCCTCCATTTGATGGTCCCTTCGGCATCAGTTCACTCCCTTCAGTCAACCCCTTCAGCCTCGAACACTCCCTTCAACCTCGGATCACTCCCTTAGCCTCGGAGCACTTCCATTTCCTCAGAGACTCCCTTCACCCTGAGTCACTCCCTTTGGCCTCAGACACTCCCTTCAGCCTCAAATCACTCCCTTACCCTCAGAGCACTTCCCTCACCTTGGAGACTCCCTTCTCCTCGGGTCACTCCCTTCGGCTTCAGACACTCCCTTCGGCCTTGGACACTCCCTTAGCTTCAGAGATCTTCCCTCGCCTCAGAGACTCCCTACGCCTCAGACACTCCCTTCAACCTTGGACACTCCCTTAGCCTCAGAGCACTTCCCTCACCTTGTAGACTCCCTTCGCCTCATGTCACTCCCTTCGCCTCAGACACTCCCTTCGGCCTCAAAGCACTCCCTTCAGCACTTTTGCCTCCATCAAGTCTTGCCGTCGGGTGACTTCTCCTTTGACACTTTTACCTCCGTCAGGTGACTTCTCCCTTAGGCACTTTTACCTCCGTCGGGTGACTATGTACCGTGGACTCATCTATGGTGATTACCGTACGGTGAATGTCACCCGTATGAGGCATATCTGAATAATCTCCCACTTGACGAAGTACGAATTCACTCAAAACCACACACCAATAAACATAGAGACTATATAGAAACATGGACTCTAAAGCCCATCAACGTTGATATACCATTCAAACACAAAACCATCAGGAACAAAAATCTACCATGTACACCATTGAGATACATACATAATAGTCTTATCTCATTCATGTACGTTCCCACCTTCTACCATGCCACTACCACTGGACACACATAAAATCTATCCACTGAGAAAACCATATAATCTATCTCAGTAAGAACCATAACTCTGTCTCCCAAAGCACAAAACCCTCGATCCAAAAGATAATCAAATGTATCAACATTTTTCACAATCATAGCTAAAATAACACCCACAGTAAGTGCTAACATATCCAACTATACATACTTCTAAGGTATACTAACATGGATTCCAAAACATCACCATATTCAACCTGTTACTGCAGTCTCAAGCCTCAAGTGCAATACTTGTCACATACACGCCAAGAAGCTCCCACTGCACAGGTAATATTAATATGATATGAATCCATTCAACAACATCACATAGAAGTGCAACAACAATCTTGTAGCATCAAGAACATCAATAGTACATCAACCATGTACCATGTCCTTCTATGTACACCTCTAAATGCATATCATACTTCCTGTTGAAACCATCAATAGTTGCAACCAACACATCTCTAATCACAAGAGAAAACATCATCACCATCGTTTCTTAGTATCCAGGAACACCTATAGCCCATCAATCGATGCTAACTCCAAAAGAAGAACAACAACTTCATGAAGCGTCAAGAAAATGACCAATTTACTCAATACACAGCAAAAATAAACAAGATCAATGTCAAAGTTCCAACCATGGCCTCAGGAACATAAACATGACAACATGATCTAAAACATCTCAACCAAAGAGATAACATGCTCCATATGAACATACCATAAGATGTCAAATGAAAACATAATCCACACCTTTATCAAAGACCCCGTTGAGCCCTCAAGATGTCAACATCTTCAGTCACATGAAGATAAACATCTCCAAATAGTGCTTCAGCAAATGTGAAAAGATCCTTCAGCAACATCAGAATCTCATGCCTTCAATATCTGCAATACTAATGAAGATTATTCACTACGTCACTACCAACAACTCCCACTATACCGTGGTGTCGAGTTACACATGACATTGTGAAAAAATTCTTCCATAAATCACTACCAACAACTCCCACTGTATAGTGGTGTCGAGTCACACATGGCATCGTAACAAACATCTACTCATCCTGATGTGCTCGCCATCTCAACCTCCAATATTGATTACTTACACCCTATGAATTTCCCACAACAGAAATGACACAAACAATTTTCTCACAAGGATAACCCAACTAGCCTTGCTCTGATACCACTTGTTAGGAAAGAACATTGCGGAACACTTTCCACGGTATCAAATTCTTAGGGGAAATTTAATAGGCATGATTATCAATACCAATTACCATCATCAAGATGCACAAAAGTAAACATAGTAAACATGAAAGAATAAACAAGTACAGAATAGAACACCAGTATTTATGTGGGAAAACCCTTACGGGTAAAAAACCCACCACCAAAAAAACTCAGTCTTCTTTGTATTATAGTAATCAATTTACATACAACAAACAATGGATTTTTCACATAGGCTCACAGGATCAGATTGTACAATCAGCTCAGATTATATAATCAACCTGACATAGCACCACACCAGTTTGACGCTCTTCCTTTCTCTGCCTCTCACCGTGTACCTTCCTAATGAATCTCATAGACATTTATACACTCTGCAATTTGTTATGTAATTTGGTATATCAACCATCACTTTACAAAATGGTTACTCGCAGCCTTGTTATTCTCTATCCGACAGATGGTTACTCCTTCATTCAATGGTGCCTTCAGCATCAGTTCACTCCCTTCACCTTAGAGACTCCCTTCAGTCAACCCCTTTGGCCTTGGACACTCCCTTCAACTTCGGATCACTCCCTTAGCCTCAGAGCACTTCTCTCACCTCAGAGACTCCCTTTGCCCCGGGTCACCCCCTTCGGCCTCAGACCTCCCTTCAGCTTCAAATCACTCCCTTAGCCTCGGATAACTTCCCTCACCTCGGAGACTCCCTTCAGCCTTGGACACTCCCTTTGGCCTCGGATACTCCCTTAGCCTCAGAGCACTTCCCTTGCCTTGGAGATTCCCTTTGCCTTGGGTCACTCCCTTCAGCCTTAGACACTCCCTTCGGCCTTGAACACTCCCTTAGCCTTGAAGCACTTCCCTTTCCTCGGAGACTCCCTTCGCCTCATGTCACTCCCTTCAGCCTCAGACACTCCCTTCACCTTAGACACTCCCTTTAGCCTCAAAGCACTCCCTTTGGCACTTTTGCCTCCGTTGGGTGACTTCTCCTTCATCACTTTTACCTCCATCAGGTGACTTCTCCCTTCGACACTTTTCCTCCGTCGGGTGACTAAGTACTGTTGACTCATCTACGGTGATTACTGTATGGTGAACCTCAACCATATGAGGCATATCCGAACAAGATCGCCTTCTACCTATTGCTATGCAAACGGTGTTGACAACAACAACAAATTTGATTGGTTTTTCTACTAACATCATCCCACCTACTTCAGAAACTTTTTTGTTTTTGTATTTTGCAGAGATCTAGAACGTTAATGCTTCTGACTCTAGAATATTCAACATTTCGATAGATGACATACTTTTGGGTACGGCTCAGTGTCACAGAAATTTTTTTGTGACAGAACTACAAGTTTTAAATAACAGATCAATTTCATTGGTCACCCTGAGGAAGGCTATGGTTTCTAGTAGAGGTCCCACAATCAATGGTTGGGACTGGTACAAAAGAGTCAAAACAACACCTCTAATGGCTTGGACTGAAAAAGACTCCAAGCAAGCACCCACGTGGCCAAGAGTACAGAGGAAGGTAGGGATGCAGGTAGGAACTCCGAGGGGATATACGTATCACCTCCCAAAGTGCACCAACAAATCTAAATTTCAAAAACTATAATGGATCTTAAAAGAGGAGAATATCTTCTTTTAATAATATGTAGATACTTGATAAATTTTATTATTGATATATAAGTTTTAGTTCTCAAGATTTTCTGACAATTTATAATAAAATTTGTTTCAATAATTCCTATCTCTAAATAATATTTTTAATAAACTACATACATTCCGTATTAATTTATACTTCTGTACTTATAAAAAAATTAACTATGTCTAACAAAATTTTCAATAATAAAGAATATTAGCATCTCACCCATCAATCTAAATTGCTAGCCATTATAAATGAACAAAGCTTAATGCCCACCACCCACCATTAGAGCCAATGTTGCCAATATTTCATTTGCAATTGTACAATTATTTATGTTTTTTTCTTTTTCAATTATACAATTACTTCTTATCATTTAATTAAAGAAAAATAATAATTAGAACGGAATACATTACAACAGTTGAAAAAAAGGATTCAAACAAAAATACTAATTTAATCTGAAAGAAAGAACAAAATCAAATTCTAAACTTGAACATTAGTTGTAAATATTTTGACCATATAGTCCTTTTTAATGAAAGTGTAACGACTAAAATTTAGGACAATATAGTATCTTTTTAATGAATTAAAAAGAAAGTGTAACAACTAAAATTTAGATGATTACTTATCTTTACATATTACTTGGAGTCTCCTACAGTTGAGAGCATAGGAAAATAGTTTCAAAATGATATTGAGTAAAACCTTAGGCTTTATGGTTCCTGGTGATTTGAAAAACCTAGGGAGCATCTACTTTTCTATAAATTGCTTCTTTCTGAACTAAAAAATTATAAAAAGACAAAAGATGATTAAAAATAAGATTCTCCCTTTACTAAATTATTGTCTTTGACCACATTGATGGTGATAATTATAGACATTGGCCTTTGTCATCTTCCAACGAAAGTATAATTAAGGAGCGGTGATCAATGTAGAACATAATAGTTTTAAGATAGTAATCCGAATTGAATGCGAGAAGTGATTGCCGGATCACGTGAAGATTTTAAGTTTTGAGTGGCACGTACAAGCTAACGGCCGTGGATATGGGGCACAACATTTGCACTCGGCCTAGTCAAATCAACCAAGCCTGCCTTTTGCACGGCCGGGGCCAATATTGGAATGCACGTTGCCTTTAATTTGGGAAGTGGGAGGTGGGGCCGCCACCTTCCAACTTGAATTAAATTTTTTTTTTAAAGTTTTTTTATTTTAAGTTTTTATTTTATTATTTTATCATAGTTTGTTAGTATAATATATATATATATATATATATATATTAGTTTAATAATATTTATTAATTAATATAGATATATATGTTGTTTTTCTTATTATCTATTTTTTTTTAGTAAATAGATAATTATAATAAATTTCCCAATATATATCTATATTAATTAATAAATTTTATTTGTTACACTTTCATTAAAAAGATACTATAGGTTATGTCAGTGACTAAACATCTAAGAAATTCCTGAGCAACTTCTATCGAGAGCTTCTGGAAGTGCAATTCAAACCGAATAAAAGGTGTAAAATCACACTTTCTCATGTATTTATATCAAACAAAATTTGGCAAATTATATGCTATTCTCAAATTGGGAGGTAAAAATTTGGTGAATTTCAGTGGGATTGTGGTGGTGCAATGTCAAATTTGAAAGTGAATATGAACATGACATTATCATTCAGTAATAATTGGGCACGATTTGTGTCTGTCCTAAAGAGAAAATTAATTAATGTTTTTGTTGATATGGACCCTCGAAATTTAAAAAACTTTGATATCACTATTGGTGAATTTATCTGTGTCCATTGATGTTTTGTTCCATGCATCTGGAAAATGAGTGAAAAATTAAGTCTAAGAATTATTGAAATTGAGTAGGTGTCTATGGCAAATGACATGACGATAAATGACCATTTCAACCAAAATGTGGTGAATTAATTGTGCATGGGACCACTACTACATGTAAATTAGGTGATATGACAACCCACCACACCAATACTATTTGCTAATTTGTCAACGTGTCAGGCCCCACATTTCTCCAATTGGCAAATATTCACCACCAAAAATACCTTAGATTATATCATAAATAATTTGACCTTTTGACCACGTCCAATCATGTTAATTTCATCCTTGATCATTTAATCTTTTCAATTGATTAATCATCTTTCTAGGGGAAAACAACAAATAATTTGTCCCGTATTCCTTAGTCTTATGTCAAGGTAAATAAATATAATTTATTTATCCCCACAATTAATTGATTTCAAAATTAATTAATTTTCCATTTTTCAAAATGTGTGAATTAATGAATTTAAAAATTTGAATATTCCCTCCTCCTACTCACTTGCCTCCATTTCATTGATTTATGCCTCCACCGACTAATTTAACCTGCATGTCCTACTTTCTAATTATTGTACACATTAATCATGCATAATCTCATAAATAAAAATGACATGGCTATCTTTCTTAATATATTATTCCATTATCCCATCAAACTAGTAGTTTCAATATGAACAATTTATTCACTACTTATCTAAATATTTCATCTCATTTTTCATTAACTACTAAATTATACTACAATTATGATTCGTGTCGCACATCTTAAATGAAATTTATATGACTACTAGATTATACTACAATTACAATTCGTGTTGCACATCTTAAATGAAATCTTATCAATTTAAGTGACATAAATATGTTTGATCAACCTATTTTGTTATCCATTTTAAATAACATTTTCAATACAAACATTCTATTCACTTTTCTGACTTCCAAATTATATATAATATATCTTTCAAATTACTTAATCTAATCTATGTAAACAAATCTAATATTAAAGTGTGTATATTTAACAATGAAGACGGTACTTTGATTTCCCTTAACATAATTGTTAAACTGTCTAAATACAATGAAGTTTAAAAAAATAGAAACAAAATTCTCATCTTCATATGAGAGGATAGGCCTTAACCGAAAGGATCTGTAAGCATTAGACTCTTTAAAGAGACCTTTCTAGTCTTCAATTCTTAGAAGATTTCAATGCCAATGTGATATTTTACATCTCACATTTCATGGCATCTTTAATCTCCATCACGACATCACTCGCTGAGCGCCTATGGGAAGGCTCACTATCAATACATCTCATGGCTAGTTTGGCGATGCGAATTATCGATTCTTTTTTATAATTATTGTCAAAAACTTTTGTGAACAAATCCTCTGATATTGATTAAATCATCATCTCACCTCACCAATGGCGTGACCTATTGCAAGAAAATACTAGTTTCTCTCATCACTAGGAACATCATGTAATTCAAGCCATAAAGTTGAAAAAATTATTTTGACTTCTTACCCATTTGACAAGGTCCATTTAAGGTTCCAATAGTGTTATATCAACAAGTCTTCTACCGCATATGATCTCTAAAAGAGCCACTCCAAAACTGTACACATCACTTTTCTCTGTCAACACATGGCTTGTAAAATAGTTGTCAAACATAACAAATAATAATGATGAAAACTCATTCTATCTCAAGAAAAAAGGAAAGTTGAGAATTACTCTCACAACCGTAATGACATGGAAAACATCATCGGTTGCCACTCTTGACAGACCAAAATCTGCCAATTTCCCCGTTGAATTAGCATCGAGAAGAATGTTGGCTGTCTTTATATCCCTGTGAATTATTTTTGGAGTGCAATTTCTGTGTAGGTATTCCAATCCTGGAAAATGAACTATTAGAAGAATCAAATAAAATAATTTGTTTCATATTTATGGGAACTGCTAACATGAAACTATATTTTTACCTTGCGCTGCATCTAAAGCTATTTTGAGCCTTGCTTTTCAATCCAATTTAGGATATTTGGATACGTTATGACCTAGAACCTCAAAGTAACAATTAGATAAGTTTCTTTTAAATTTTTAGTTGCTTTTTCAATGTCTACTAGTGAAAGGAAATAGTTGGAACAATTTTACCATAAAGGTGGTCATTTAGTGAGCCTCCAAACATGTACTCATAGACAAGTATGAGATCCCTACATTCATTACAATATCCGAGCAAATACACCAAGTTCCTATGATTAAATCTTGATAGAAGTTCAATCTGGTTGTGAGGTACAATTTAGTTTTGTTAACTAAATAATTGTGTGAGTTAATCTTTATTAGACGTGCATCATTGCAAGTGAAATTACCTCATTTAAGAAATGTGTAATCCCTTGATCGGAGAAGAAGGAAAGTACTTTCAAAGCAATTTGTTTTCCTTCCGCAAATTCACCTAGAAACACTGATCCAAATCCACCATGTCTGATCTTGTTAGTAGAGTTTTTAGTAGCTGTCATCATCTCATCCAGAGAGAATGAATGAGATTTTGTTGTACTTGGTACCGAAATTCTCAAGTAATCTGCATTCCAACTAAAAATTATCCAATAGAATAAGGTCATGTACATCTCTTGTAATTGTTTCTTTCACACTTTTCCTTGTTAATGCTCGATTCATACACAATTGCCTCTTTACAGTAAACAAAATTTGATCTAACATTTGAAAATTAGCTTAAAAACATTTCCCTACCTTTCTCACGCACCTATATAGGTTCCTAGTTCACTGGAGCAGAGCCTTTAGTTCCTAAATTGACAATGACTTTTCTCTTCATTTTTTTCTCGATAAATGATAATTGCACCAACTACTGACTCCAGCGATAATTTCCACCTTGCCCTCGTTTGAATGAGAGGATGAAGTTGCATTGGAAGTCATTTGACATTCCCTATTTTCCTTAGAAATATAAATATTGCCATAACATCTGCAGCATATTAAATCATTCACACCCACCCAATATTTGGCTTACACTTTAAGTATTGGGATTAAGTATTGGCTTGAACATATGATCATACAACACCAGTATTGAGATTTGATGCAATACATTGTTATTTTTAGTTGATTGTTGAGTTTGTTGCAGATATTTTATTATTGATTAGATTCTATTGTCAACTATGCGTTTCTTTTATTTTTAAATAGTTTCTTGTATGTAGTGTTATAGCTGCTTAAAATTTTATATTTTAATTGGTATCAAGGTCAGTGTGACTTAAGGGAGTTTTGGAAATAAGTCAAACTAGACTAATTAAAAGGCAACCAGTATCCTCACACAACAAATGAAAGATCTAAAGATCGAGTCATAATTGATTCATATGAATTATAGCTATGTAGTTTTTAAAAAGTTGAAATCTTTTGGAATGGAAGGTGTATGCAGATGGACAGTAAATATAGAATTTTAGACTTACATTTACATTTTAATCAGTGAAGTTGTGTTACCAATACTTGAGGCTATCGATCCTGTGAGATTTTTATTCAATAAGTTTATGGATATCACGATTTAGGAAGAATATTTCAATTTCTTTCTCCTTCAATGTTCCTATAATTCACATTAAAATGGCAAAACAAAAAATAACAGAGTACGAAATAAATTTACATCTCTAAAATTCTGACTGGTATGGATCTGTCATTACACTTGATTCCTTCCCACCGATAAGCAAACCATGGATCTGAGATCCAATTACTTAGGTTAAGTAATTTTTTTACACTAGCAAGAGCTTGAACTGCAAATTAAGCAATGAGTTAATGTTATAAAAGCTACATATTTCATGTTTGTATCAACAAAAGTATTTAACAAAGCGTGGAGTTATGTTATCACCATCTTCTGAAGAGGTGAAATTTGACGAGTTAATTGTTTGGTATAACTCGAGAGCTTTGAGCATAGGACCCATGGTAGAGTTAGAGGTTTTGGACAATGTCAACAGGAAAATAGGTGTGTCCATCCTTAGTAGTTTAATGGAAGAATTATTTCTGACAAGACGAAGGTTGGGTAATACATTTACTTCATTAATGACTATGTCAAAAATTCTGGACCCAGAAAAATTCATGATCTCTACAAAATACAATAACAGTAAGTTTTTCCTTGTGGGTGATGTAAGTTTATAATTGAAGTATTCCAATCTTCCAGATTTCATTGAGGAGTGTAATGGGGAATTGAAATCACCTCCCAACATCTATCTTGAAGCATTATTTCCCTATATAAGAGCAAGGAGAGAGTCTCATAAATCTTTCCTTGTAGTTCTGACAATAGGGGCATAAATTTTAATAAGATTCCAAGAGATACCAGATCTCAAAGACTTGAAGGTGTTGATGAAACTATGCTTATAAAAGTGAAATAAGGTCCCAACCACCTTACAAGGATTCCACATGGTCGACATGCCTCCATAAGCACCATCTGCATCACTAGATTCCCATTCAACAATGGGCCAAATATGGCTCACTATCTTCTCAAATGCTTCCTTTCTCATTTTTGTTTCTTGCAAAATTAGAATCTCAAGCTTGTTATCCAAAATAACACCCTTTGACACATGTTTTTTAATGTGGTTATTTAAGAATCTTAAATTGGAAGACAAGATATTCATAATTAACCTAACATATACGTACAATCCTAATCTACACAACCCCATCTTGGGTTGCACTCCCACTCTAGAATAGAGTTAAACTTTAATTTCTTTATCTTCTTGATGTCAAAGAACCCATCAAATATTCTCTATTTTCCAATTGTTACATCCTTCACTATAACTCTTTCTCTTCTCTCTCTTTTTGTGTTGGTCTTCCCAGTGTGGAATCGCCTCCAACATCTAGTTTCTTTTTCTTTTTACCCTTTTCTCCCCCAACACCTTCCATGTACAATCCTTTCCATCTTCATCATATCCTAACTTAGAAGCTAGTAGAGGTGTAGGGGAAAATCCCAAGAGAGCTAAGGTAGATTTAATACTAGAGGAACTGAACAACATGTTGGTACATCTTGGAGTAGCTAAGGAGTCATTATTTTCTTTATTTCTATGGGAGTTAACAATGAATCAAGATCCTCCTCCATCATTCACTCCCAAAAACCCACCTAGGTCTGGCCATATAGGGAAAATATCTTGATCTTCTCCCCCTGTGAAATGTTAAGATCCACAACCACCTTATTCTCTATTTCATCATGTGATCTCTCTTGTGAGTTATCCTTAGTAACATCTTTGTTTTCTTCCTTATTTCCTTCCTTACTGCAGTCAATCTTGTATTGGGAAAAAGGTGCAAGTAGTTTCTATGGGGATCTCCCCTCACTCCAAATCAAACAGAAGAATTGGCTGAGGAAAATATATAGAAGTCCTTAGGTCATCGATGTTGATATTCTTACTTAGATGGAGGGGTACCTCTAGACTACCATCAGGGGGAGGTACACTCTTAATACCCATCGAATCTTCCTTCCATTCCTAAGATGGAGGGGTCAAAACCCTCTCATTAACCTTCAAATATTTATTTCCTTCCAAATCCTTTCACTGGTGATTTCCACCCTCCTGGAAATCTATAGATGTTACTATGGTGACCATATTTCTCACAAATCTGACAGAAATAGAGACATTCTCATACTCTAGGTGTGTTCCCAAGATCCATACTTAGATTATAGGGTGATAGTAGGAAGTACGGTATTAACCCTAATATTCACATATATTCTTGCAAAAAGAAGGCAAAACCTTAGTTGGGTGATTCTATACATAGCCAGGAGATCACCAAAAGACTCGGCAATACATCTAAAAACCTCAAAATTCTAGAACTCAGGGGGAAGACTAGGGAGATGAACCCAAGTTGGTGCCAAGGTACCCAGGTCATCTAGGGCATTAAATCATAGTTTCCATTTTCACAGGGAAAGTATATTCCTTTTTTTTCGACCATAAATCTAGGGCTCATTAGTGAGGCCATAGATCAAATCTCTGTTGTTCACAACGCTAAAATGGAACAAGCTATTAAGCATAACATTGATTCTCACACTACCTTTTAAATTTGATTGGGGGGAACCCATTTCCTCAGTTGGTCAATAGAAGGTCTAAAGGAAAGAAACTTACCAACCAGTAGAGCTCCAACTCAACCATAGTTTCATTCACTATTTCATTGGGGACATGCACTGTAGTACTGTGGATTTTGCAGGTGACAACATACATTTTCTTGGGTTTAGAATGCCTTGTCTTTATAGGACTGACACCCAACACTTTATCTACAAAGGAGGAAGGCTTTTCATGTTGGAGGAAAAAATCTTTCAAAGAAATAGAATTGTTAGGATCGTCATGCATATTCGTACAAGGAATCTCCAAGGAAACAAAACTAATGGACCTCGAGCGCATGGCAAGATGGCACTAGCCTCCCAAAATCTTATGAGAAGATAGGGAGACCCCCACTGGGTCCCCCTCCATCAACCCCATAGGAGGCACAGAGAGTGATAGAACACACAGACCAAAGCAAAAACCATAGTAGAGTTGAAACCCTAAGGAAAAGGATTGTTAATGGTCATCATTTTAAAGAAAGAAGCCACCGATGTATAGTTATAATAGTCAAACCCCATTAGCTAAATAAATAGTATAATGAATTGAGAAAATTAAGCATGGACATATAAATGAAATTAAATTTCAGACCTAATAATATAAAGTGTGCTGCAATATACCTTGACACATCATATTTTATAACTTTCACTACTAATAGATATAATGTGTAATGATTGAATGCCTATCCTACTGAACAACAAAGTATAATTTTAAAATTCTAATAGTATTGTAAATACAAACTAGCTATTAATTTGTAGTTTTAGAACTACAATACTTGGTTAGTTGGAAAAATGTATTACAATTATTAATTTTGTGCCTTTGATAACCCATGCGTTTTAGTTTGCTATTTAGACGTTTTAATGAAAGTGCCATGTAATAAGAAGAAGATAGTTTTCTTACGTAAAGGCAAGATTACCGCAGATTCATTCAAGAACGTCCAATGAACTTTTGGAGTACGATAAGATGATGTGAAGGGTTTATGGTTTGAGTGGCATGTGGACACAGTAGTGACAAACCTCACTGAGTCCTCGGGAATCGTCGGTCTTAATGATGCCAAAAATAGTCATCGATCTGAAGGTTTTCTGTTTAGACTACGATAATTCTTGACATCCTCTCTATTCATCCGGTCATCTCGTGACTAAAGTATGCATTACAGTAGTGCCATCTGATAAGAGGAAGAAAGTTTCCCAATTTCAAAG
>MU227994.1:2064600-2171364 GCA_018584345.1 Thuja plicata | reverse complement strand
ATTGCTAATTATGCAATCTTTAATGTAATATTTGTTTATATAGATGGGTATCGTTAAATAAGTTTTATCAAGTAATTATAAGGATTTATTATACATAATTTAATAGTCAAAAATAGAAAATGTTATTTTAAAGGGATAATAGAATAAGCTGATTTAACATATTTATATCATATTAATTTATAAGATTTTATTTGAGCTAGATATACAACACTAATCATTATATTGAAATTTAGTAGTCAATGGAATATTTAGACAAGTAGTGAATATAATGCTTCTATTGAAAATATTACTTTGATGAGGGAAATAAATAATTAATTAAGAAATACCAATGCCATTTTTATATATGAAATATGCATGATTAATATTTACAACATTAATAATTAGTCTAAACTCTATTATACTTTGTTGCAACTAATTATTTGTATAGTATATAGAGGTATTAATTACATATTTTCAATAGTTATATACTCTTAGATAGTTACTCACTATTTTTTTACTAAAATAAAAATATACATTTTTTAAACGTATAAATTTTTATCTTTCAGTGCTTTGTCACGTTCAGGGGAATTTTCCTATGTTGTGAAAACCTTCTAGTTATCTCTAACAAAGCCTTGAAAAATATCTAGTAGCTTAAAAACACTATATGAGCTTCCTTGATTTTTTTGATTCCAAGGGAAGAATGACATTTCCTAAGAGATAAGAAAAAATCTTTAGACACGCGATCTCCCACCTTGAGCGAAGGTAATCTAGCTTTGATTTGAGCCCCTCGAGTAGCATGACTATTAGAAATTTTCTTTCGATTCAAAGCTGAGAAACCCTGACCTACAAGTTAGGATAAAAGGGGGTTCATAGCCAGAGACTCCATAGTAGCATGCAAATATTTGGGGGTTGCATCATATGACCATTAATGGAACATGTCCAGTTACCTGTGATTAATGCAGAGAAAGTGTACCATGTGTTCGATAGCATCATTCCACCATGTAATCCAACTAGTTGTCTAAGCGGGCCAAATTTCAAGATTCCAAACCCTTTGAATATGGGTTATTATGGGAAAATGACTCATCAAAGAAGTATTAAAAAATAATCATATTTTAGAAGAATGCATATGAACCATCTACTAAATAATGTTGAACTTGATGGTATAGTGGTCTAACAAAGTGACCTTAGGGAGAAGTAAAACTGGTAAATCTTTATTCTTCTCAATGGAGAAAAAATTTGAGCATAGATCATGGCATGATCAAACCCTATTTAAAACATTTGTCGGGGCAAGCCCTATAGTTACTGCAAGCCTCTTTTTATCTAGATCTCCAATGCAAAATCAAAATGCCCCCTTTACCTCAGGCCACCTCAAACATATTAGAGTCCCAACACATAAATCAAGTGGTAGGTAGTAAAGAATCAACTATCCACCACCATATATGAGATATTTCAAACAATCATTGCGGACATAAACATTAATGGTCTAAAAAGAGTGATTACTAAGTAACATGAGGATCTACACAAGCCTTTAAGTGGTAACCAACCCATCATCCACAATAAAAGAATGCCAACATAGAAAGATGATAGCGATGACACCTCCTCGACAAGCTTTATGTTGTAAAGAAAAAACCAAGCCATCTAGCCAAATCACATGGCATGCAACAACGAACATGAAAATTATAATTTAGATTTTTTCAAAGTAAAAATCACCAATACCAGGATATTTTTGTCGAGTATCTCACATGGAATACTTCCTAGCACGAGGCTGGTTAGAACTTGAAAGTTCCATGACATAAAATTTATGATTCAAAGTCTTGTGTATCATCCTTTTCCAAGTAAGAGAGGAGAAGATACCCTACAAGAAGTTACCATTAAGATTAAATAATAATAATAATAATAATAATAATAATAATAGGGTAATAATCACCTTGAATTACCTTGCATTTTTCTAGATCCTCATTACCAATCACCTCCCACCCAGAAGGGCTACAAGAGTGGTATAATAACAATGGTTGAGAAGACAACATTATAGGAGTTTGAGGAGTTTGAACCCACACAGGTTGGGAAAGACTCTCAGCCAAAGTTTTCCCCTGATCACCAGGGTTTTAAATATCTTGAGTGAAAGGTTGCATCTTTGATTGCAACCATAGATGAGTTGGTTCCTTCACTTGTGACTTCATATCAGTGGCATTAGCCTATCTTGTGTAGGAAAGAAAAGAGCCTTTGGCTTTATGAACCATAATAGTCCAAACCTATTCAATTTTAGTAGCCTCAAAGGAGAAAGGATGAGGCTTAACCCTTGGGATGGAAAGATGTTAATTCTTAATTTTGTGCTCTGAGAATTGACACTGATAGAAAGTGTTGAAACAATTCATATAATACACTAACTTAGAGAAGAATTGACCTCTAACCTAGATTTCAATAGTCCCTTTGAGGTTTTGAGATAAATTAACCTCACACAAACCCTTTTTTGGGGATGAGAATGAAAAAAGAGATCAATCTCGATGAAAAACATGTTGCAAAAGGATTGGGGCAATAGTTTGTTAAATTTGTATAGCATGGAAAGGGTAAAATAGGAAACATTATTCAAAGTGGGAACTTGAGTTTTTTTTCATCAAAGATAGTATAAGTCTTTCGACAATAGCTGAAAAACAAGAAAGGATGACCAAATAAACTAGGGCCCAGGTTTGAGAATGCCCTCGACATGGAAGGGATTGGAAAAGAAATAATAATAGAATTTTTTATGAGGTTTTTGACACTATCAAGATAGACTCCATGAGGGGACTAGGCTTTGGCACCCCAGTCATGCATCATACTTTGAGGTGGAACCCTCTCCACAAAGTATCTTATCAAAGTATTTTTTTACCCATTCATAGGCAATGTGAAAATCTTACATAGATAACACAACATTTGGGGTACCAGAAGGCGTTCCTCATGAAAAAACTTTAGGACAAACTTGTGAGGCTATTTTCTTTGAGGTAGAAAAATTAGATTAAAAAATAGGCTCTAGATAAGGAAAAAAGGCCCCAAAATAAACAAAATAATGCACAAAGGCCCATGAACAAAGCACCGCAAAAGGGATGCACAATTTTAAAAAAAAATAGAAAAAAGAACCACTATAGACCTCAAAGAACCCAGCTACAAGATTCTGCCAGAGCACTGCTTCAAAATAAAATCACCAGCCAAAAAAAGATGACAAGCTCCCTAAAAAACAAGAGGAAGCCCAACCATCATAGAGAAAAACACCCAAGTAGAAGACCAAACAGAGGGTGCCAAAAAAGAAAGCACCGCCACAAACACCCCCCAAATGAAAATGGGCCAGAAAGATTGATGAGTAGCCTCACAAGGGTAGAAACTCTACAAAACCAACCACAATGGCCAAGAAAGATAGAGACAGAAAACACAACCCAAAATGGGGAAAAGGAAAACCAAAAAAGGACATACTCAGAGTAGACAAACAAAAAACCCCACCAGGCCTACGAGATAGGGATGAGAGAAGGGACCAATGTCTGCTAAGACCAAAAAAACAAAGGACATCATCATTGTCATCTGCAAAATCCTCCTTAGATTTACCTCCCTCTAAGCTTTCCATGTAGCTATAAACCTTATACCCACAACCGCTCACACTCTCATTTGAACTCATTTGAAATAAAATATAATTAATTTTAGTTTCTATTGTTTTTGATTATGTAAAACAGGTTTACAGGGTTCCTGAAACCCGAAATAGAGTTGAAAATGTAACAATACACCCAGTGTTAAATGAAACAGAATCTAAAGACAGAACAAGCCAATAAAGGTTAGAGCAAAAAATAAAAAGAGCTTCTAAAAAAGAAAATAACATAGGGATAGCAAAAAAGACCAGGGGCCCTCAAGACAAGTCCACCATCAGGGTGGCCCCTTGGCCTCAAGCAACTCCATATTAGCAATTGAATCATTGATCTTCTGGAGATCAATCACCATCTCATTATCCTTTATCTTGTTACTACTGGCTCTAGTTCTCTTGCCGGGACCCTGATCAATGTTATGTTCTTTCTCCACATCCATATTGGTCATATCCATCCCATCTAATTCTTCCTCCAACTTCTCGATGATAATCTTACTATGATCTTTGGATGCTTTGAGAATATTATAGCTATGTTCCGCTGTGTTTTTTATGGTAGCTTTAACCCTAATCATTTTTCCTCCATTTTTTGGACTCTGGTGCTTAGATTTTTCTATTCATCTGCATTGCTATCTTCTTTAGCCTTGTCTATGCCTTTAACCCTATTTTGAGATCCTCCACTTCATGGAATAGCCATTTAATTGTCCTATAGCTATCTAACATGCTATTCCTAGTATTATTGAGAAAGTCCATCTCAAATTCTATGGAGTTTTCACTAAGCACCACCATAGATGAGTCGATAAGCTCCTCTAGCTTAATCTGGCCTCCCTTGCCTTCAATGACATTGGGGTTAATAATTTCTCTAGTAACCCCATTTTGGCAATTTTGACATTGAAGTCATGCCATCCCATAATCTTCCCCTATTCTGCCATATAACAATAGAACTCGCTATCCTGTCTATCAACATTCCGCGTATTTTGGGGTTGAGAGAACTAAGGAGAGGGAATGTCTTGGTTGGTCTCATGGTAGTCCTCCTGGAGCTTCCCCTACATTTTCTAGCCTAAAATAGGGTAAATTCTATGGGTCTTGTCCTCTGGAGTTTTCCAGCCACTACTCTCCTCCTTGTTCATATCCTTTTTGTTTTGGTGTTTTCCCATCGTGGTCTGCTTTCTCTTTCTGCCTTTTCTGTTGGACATTTCCTCCTCGCCATCCATGTCCATACCTTCCTTATTATCATTGTAATCCTCCTCTAAAGAGATAACCATGGTGTTTTGTTTTTAAGTGGGGTCACCATTTTATCATTTTTAATGGTTTGCAGACTAACTCTATGCTTCCAAGAGGACAAACCCTGATTGTTCTTTTTTAGATTCATACTCATCATACTCCTCAAAGTGCAGACCTTCACTATCTTCAGTCTTTGAGGGAATGTAGTCACAACTATAGGCCTCCATCTCATCTTTCTGAGCCAACTCCTTCCCCGAGATTTGGGCTTTCAAATACGTAAAGATTAGCAGAAAAATCCCTTCATGCAGGGCAGGGTTAGCAATGGCCTTCTCTCTATACCCATTAATATTATCATTCAGAGAAGCATATAAATAAAATGGTATAAATACCTACGTACTATGGTGAAAATGATTCAAGAGATCAAAGTGGTAGGTTCTAATTATTTCAAACCTGGTATCTAGCGTAATGTAGTAGATGATGGCTCTTAAAAAAAACCTCCACAATATTTTCAGCCCTTCAGGAAGATAGTGGGTTCTAACTTTGGTAGGCGCTTTCTTTTCTTCCTCATTTTTCACAAAGTCGCTGATTGCTGAATCTGAAATTTTTCGGTCTCTTTAGAAATTCTTTCCAACAATATGGATACCCATAACTGCATAGATGACCTCCTTGGTCACCATGAAATTTCTTGCCTCAATCTCAATACTACCTTCATTCCAGCCTTTGACGAACATTTTCATCACAGACAGCTTCCCACCATGAAGCCTTTTGATGAAGGTAGAAATGCCGCCATTTTGATTGTAGTTCCAAACCTTGGTTTGCAAGAGAGAACTTCTAAATCACAAACAAAAAGTAACCACTGAGAAAAAAAATTCTCTCTAAGTTGTTCCAAATAGTTCTACTTCTTTGCCTTGAATGGTAAGTTTTACCAATGCAGTCGGGCGCCTAGTAAGTGTGCCAGTGTGACTTGTTATCATTTCTTTTCTAGCCTATCTTGTACTTTCCATTAATGGAAGGGTCGTTACCATATAAGCATTAACAATCATAATTAATGTTAGTAAATCCCTCCTTCCCATGGATTTGTTCATAATCGATGAAATCCAAAGCTTCATGTGGGGGGTCTCCACCTTTAAGCCAATGAGTCTTATCACTTATCACCGCCAAGTTGGCAAACCAGTCAGCTACGTGGTTTTCTTCTCTATACACATGGAAAATATGAATCATATAAAAAGGTATTTTGAAAGGTAACAGGTTTCATAAATCATGTTGGCTATTGTCCATGACACTGGGTGAAGCATTTTAAGACAATTGATTATGTTGCATGAGTCACCTTCTAACCATAGTTTTTTGATTCCCAAGTCATGAGATTTTGTGTAGTGATTTCTGTGTGTGCCCAATGGAAAGATGATAGTAGTGATTCCCTGGCCGCAGCAATTTCAAATCACTCCCCCACTTCTCGCCTTACCCGGATTGCCCTTGGCCACCCCGTCAAAGTTGGCTTGACCATCCTTCCAGAGGACAACTCTAGGTGTAGTTCTATCTTTTATCTATGGTCTTCTTGGGATCTGCTAACATATCTTTACCTGCAGAAGGATTTGTATTCCCACAAAAAGCATAATTTTGCCAACAAATCATGGTGTATCTTCTCATAAATGATTTTGGGAGTGGCACTACAGTCCCTGAAGATGAAGTTATTGCGCTCTTTCCAAATTCCCAAGTAGAGGTCAGGAAGCACCCAAGACAAAATTATGTGAAGATAGTGTTCTTGAAGGGTAGGGTCCAGTGGGAGAAGAGGTCCTTGACAGAGGAAGGGAAGCACCAATGCAAGCCAAAAAGAGATAGGAGATAATGCCAGACAGACCTAACAAAGGGGCAATGAATAAAGAGGTGGTCCACATATTCAACCTAGATCTGACATAGAACACACCTATTGGGGATCAGGATACCACGCTTTAAAAGGTTATCAAGAGTGAGAATGCAATTTTCAAGTAAAAGCCAGTAAAATATATTAATTTTAGGGAAAAGGCCAAGTCGCCAGTATTTAGCCCACAAAGGCATCGATTCGTGATAGAACTGCATAGAGTAGGCAAAGGTTAGCGTGAAAGAACCTTTAAGATAACCTTCCCAAATCAAAGCATCCTGATTCTGGGAAAGAAAGGTAGCATTCAGAGCAATGAGTAAGGGAGATAACTCCTTGGAAATAGAGGAAAATCTACCCAAGAATTACCCTCTCTGTAATTGCAAACCCTATCCCCAAATTGCAAGGTGCATTCCTCCTTCCATAAGTTAAAGTGGTCTTGATCTTTCAGGGGCCCAGACTGTAACCAATTGTCATTCTAGAAGCTAATAGTTTGACCATTTCCAATTTTCCACTTAGCTTTTGACTTCGCAAGATCTTTGGCATTGAGAAAGCCATTCCAAATAAATGAGCCTTTCAGGATATCATCACAATCAAAGAAATAACTCAAAGAAGCATTGGACAGGTACTTATCTTCAAAGAAATCTCTTCATTCCCCTTTACAATGGAATATCCACCAAATTGTTTTAGCTTAAATTGCCTTTTTGAAAGGCCTGATCCTCCTGATACCAAGTCCTCCATCCCTTTTAGGGAGGAAAACTTTGTCCTAGGAAATCAGAGGGAAACACTTATGCTCTTATGCCCCAGACCAAAGAAATATTATTTGGATTTTTTCCATAGCATCTGCCACTTTAGCCGGGATGGGAAATGGGCTAAGGGAATAGGTAGGAAGGTTTGGAAGAGTGGACTTGACCATCTGAATTTTGCCCACTTTATTGAGAGTAATCCCTTTCAACCAAGCCAATTTTGTATTAAATCTATCAATGATTCTATTCCAAAAATATTATGGGGGCTTAGCTCCAAGAGGGAGACCCAAGTAGCTGGAGGGGAGGGAACTAATACCACACCCTAATCTCTTGAATGAGTAGATAGATTTACCACTAGCCCTAGTATAGGAATCTAGTAAGTTTTTACCAACTCTAGCCTCATTAACCAAGGCTTCCCCTCCCAAGATGGTATCATTAATGAATTGTTGATGAAATAAAATAGAATTGCTAGAGGATGGTCTAATGCCTTTCAGCTCCCCAGATCTCCTATGAGCTGAGATTGATCTACCCAAGTACTCAACCAACATGATGAAGAGAATAGGAGATAGGGGATCCCCTTGTCTCCAACCCCAAAAAGCTTTGAAGAAGGAAGAAGGATACCCGTTAACCAAGACCGCAAAAGAAGGAAAAGAAATGAGTTGATGGATGATCAGGGAAAATTTACTATTAAATTCAAAAGCTCCCAACACTTTCATCAAGAAAGACCAATCCACCCGGTCATAGGCTTTAGACAAGTCAAGATTTAGGAGGAATCCTTCTCTCTTAACTACCTCTAAAGAATGGATGACTTCATGCACTGCTATAATGGAATCGAGAATTTGTCTTCCTGGAACAAATCCCAACTGTTGGTAGGTAGTTTTTTTTATACCTTAGCCACCATAGCCTTCCAATTGACTATCATCTTCTTCCCTTATCTCTCTTTCTTCTTGCAATAACTTCCACCAAGTTAATTCTTATCTTATCAACCTTGATTTAGCTATCTTTACCTTCTGTGCCTCTATAATTCCATCACACTCAAAGTTGTTTTCCATACCCTCAATCCATTCCATCACCAATTCTACATCCATCCAACCAGAGAAAACAAGAATGTCTTCTAGTGCCTTGCCACTTAATTCTTTAAGAGATTTGAGGAAAGGTTCCTCAGGTAGTGGAGGGTCTGGTTCTAGTTCCACATTCTCTTCAACCTTAGCATTTCCTTTATCTTTATCCTCTTCTAACTGTTCTTTCATTTTACTTGTAGTTTCTTCAACTTCTGTGAATTTGTGTTTCATCTCCTCCTTAAATTCTTCTACAAGTCTATTCTTTTCTTGATGTTCTAAAAAATATCTTTCCAACTCTGCATTTGTCACCATGGTACTCTCACCAATTGATTCACTCACCTCTATCATGCACACTCACTTCCCAAGCCTTTAAATGGCTCTGATACCACTTTGATGGGGAGATCTAACAATTAAGAGCTTCCTTTCTCTTCTCAAGGCCTTTCCTATGACCTTAATAGCGTACTTATCTCTACCCTAACTAGAGGACACTCCTATGGTTCCTTTACTCCAACTAGATCTCTCCACCAACTTCAAACTGTCTTCAATCCTTCACAACTCAATTGTGCACCCATAGGCTCAATTCAAGGAAACTATGATCCAAACTATTCTTGACCATAGAAATATATGTCAACACTATTTCCCCTTCACCTTCCATTAATCTATATCCACTCTGATATGTTCTTTCAACGTTTTCCCATCGAGTTCATACTTTCCTAGTTTTTAGACCTTGTAGCCTTTTTAGCCCAATTCGGCCTCCTAAAACCACCAAACTTGGAGATCCTTCCAATTCACCTTAAAAACCCACCAAACTGACTGTGTATTATTTCTAAGGACCTCGTAGGATTCAATTTTTCCTAGTTCTTAGGTCTCCATAGTGTCTGTACGTAGGACTTTCAGCAAACTCCTATTTTTAAGGGTTTCTAGCACATGTAAACTAGTCTAAATTATTTGGTCTCACTAAGTGCACTAATGGATTCCTCAAAACTTCTCCATCCAACCACCTATCCTTGTCACATGCCCCTATATTCTCTAACTCGAGATTCACACAAACCAATCCATTAAACAAGGTTTCTTGCCTCTGCAACTGTGCAAGCTCCTAACCAGATACCTTTGTAATCGCATAGGGCATGCTTGCAATAATAGCTCCCCTTCATACAATGAACCCTAAAGCCATATTTACACTATATACAAATTTCCCTTATTGATTCCAAGTGTCCATTGAGATTCAACCTTGAGAACTCAAGAAGGAGCCATCTTTACATGGTTAGCTTTGTTCGGGACAATGAACTAGAAGAAACTAAAGAATTTAAAAAATGGTAAAAGAAATGCACATAACTCTCAAATTGATTCCACAGAGCTTAATTACATAAAAACAACTAAAACTTCAAACCATTATAGTAGACAATTCAATCCATTTGGGTTTGGATGATGGCTAAACTAGTGTTTGTATTACCAAAACAGTGCTTCCAATAAGTCAGTCCATACAATCTGACAATCAAACCTTCAATTAGGGTTTTATACTTATATAGTCCATCCCATGTGTTCATACCCTAAGGTCAGGATTTGGATCCATTTAATTCTATTTTCAACATTCTAGGAAATGTTGTCATGACAACTTTGAAAAGTTGCAAAGTTGTCATGAGCAAATTTTGCAATTTTGCTCTCATACTTCTCTAACTTGATCCATTCAACCCAAATTAACTCTATTAGATCCCAAATCACTTAAAAACCACAAAATCACAACTATCCCTCCATTTTGGGATTTTTTTCATTGTTTGACCAACTTTGACTTTCCTAGACACTTAGTGCAAAACAGACTACTTACAACCTTCTAGGACCAAACCAAAGACAAAAATTAAACACTCTTGTCTACACACACACCTTGGTACCTTATCTTACTCCTTATTAATTGGTGGTTGGATAGAACCAAATACAAGCCAAAATTGAAACTAGGAACAAATTAGGACCCAAAGGTGCTCCTGCACCAGTATACCTTATTGTAATTGTACAAATTAGATACAAGAAAAATGTTATATTATTATGTTCTTTTCTTTAGGGTTTTGGAGTTATTCTCATAGTTTTACTGATATTCCTGTCATAAATTGATGTTCATAGAAATGGAAAAGCGCTTGCAGCAACAACGACAATAGCGTTAGATATGGATGAGGCCATCATAGATATCCCTAACCCCGTAAATATGGTTAAGAAGAAATTTTTAAAAAAATCAGTTTAGAAATTCTTGCCATTTTGGTCGATACAAATACAACAGAGGAGAAGTTGGCCAGGAAAGAGGAATTGATGCGGAAAGCATGTTGTTTTGAAGTAAGTAGTAATGAATCTTTAGATATAACAAAATTTTAATAATTTTTTTTATTTTATACTCTTTTATGTCATGAACTAAAATATGTATGTGTTCTTACAAGATTTTTTGTGTACTCAAGCAACTGCTCATGGACATCATGGTGAGGCTGGTACTAGTACAACTCCCTCAGGTAAAATAATCCTTAACTTAATAGGTTACAAACTTCATTGGTCTTTTTGGTTGTTTTTTATGCTATATTGACTGAGCAACAACCTTTTTTGTCTCTGATATAGATTTTGAAGAGAAGCCAACTCCAACTATTTTCTCATGTAATGAAAAAGACCAACTAAAAAGAACACATACCATGCTTCTACACTTTAGGTTTTTCTATATCAAGGAGGGGATACCCTTCAATACCTTCAAATAATCTATATGGTATTAATCAAGCAGGAATCTCACAAAGACTCAACATAACTGAAAGATAGTAGATAACTGGCTAATTACCCATTGAACATCAACCATGAAATGGAGTATGAGATAAGAAGATCACAACAAACTTGTACAGATGTAGGAAGTAATGTAGTTTATGTTTAAATGTGCAGAAACATAACCAATGTATAACTAGATATAAAACAATTTAGAACTTATCAGTCTTTGATCAGTGTTTTATCCATTGGGCCACACTAAAACAAATACAATATGTAGAAGTCAATTATTATCAGAGATTCCAGGCCATAAACACAACTATCCCAAACCCATACTACTTATAATATCGTAGTGTATATCAAGATGAATCTATGTATTAATTAGAGCATCATTTAATTTTATCCTTCATCAAAACTCTAAAACAACTACATAAACCGGATAAACTCTATGCTGATGAATTAGAAAATTCATAACTCATAAGACATAACACCATAGGAGATATTTGAATCTATATTTTTGTATTAAGTTTAAAGAATCACACTTTTGTATACAAGATGCAATCAAAGATAAACTCTTCAATAATGTGCAAGATATCTGTCAACTTTATTTCTAATCTTGAAACCTATCTAGTACAATTCTTCTATATTCCCCTAACTGAAAACTTTAAAAAATTATTACAATACTCAATTTTCCAGCCACTTCCAATGATCTTGGGAATCCTTTTATAAAATAGGAGTGCAACAAGCTATGGATCAATTGGAATAAGGCCAAAAGATATGACTCATACAAAAAGACAAAAACACTAGTGGAACAACAACCACTTTGTTGCAAGATTTTTCAAGTACTTTGTCTTCTGACCACCTGCTTCCTTGTAACTGCTTCAAACTTGTTCAAAAGTTGCCAGGTGGAAATTTTTTCCTTCGTTATCTGATACACTATTCTTTCCATCTACTTCTCTTGTTCAAAATTTTGGGAAGACTGCCACTTGTTGATTATCATAGAACATCTTCTTGTTCTTGGTTGGCTACATTGCACCTGTCCTTCCAAGAGGTGAACACCTCATCACTCAACCAAGGGAAATTGATAACCTCATTTTTATTTCTATGCAACTCATCCCAAGTGACCTTTTCCTTCTCAATTTCCTCTTTCCAAAATCCAAAGTATAACTTGGCCTTGTCAATAATTTCAATAGTTTAAAAAAATAAAAGTGTACTCTCTAGAGTGATTATGATGTTTTTCCTTGTTTCCAATTCATCATTCATCTGGTTCATCCACAAGGCTTCCCTCTTTATCTTTCCATTCTTCCTGAATAAATTTGGGAATATTTCATAATGGGTTTTGGAGTATTCTTTTCTTAATGTCTCTACCTTCTTCAGGATAATACTCCTCCTTATGTCCAAATCAACTAGAAGTTTAAAACATTTGGAAGTGGCAACTAGAACTATGTCCACATTATCTTCCTTCTTAGATAAGGAGTAAAAATAATTCATCTCTTCCTTATTTCCTCTCCACCTCTCCATAATTGGGTCTCATTTATCTTTGTCTTTATTGAAAGAATCTAGTTGATGTAAAGACAAATCCTGCTCTCCAAACCTACCTTCTCCTAGGGTCTTCATTAGGCCACTTATCTAGCCTATTAGGTTCCTTTACAAACTCTAACTCATAAGGATTCCATTCTCAATCCTACACCTCTTCAATTTGTCTACACCAATAATGAAATCAACTCAAACCAACATACTCCATGGAGGTCTTCTTGCATCCTCTAGACCAAATGAGCACACATGATTAAAAATAGTCACCAATGGAGAGGAATTTTTATTCCTAGGGCATTGGATCCATCAAAATGCTTATCAACATAAAAATTCAATGAAATCCTTAATGATTTCAAGAACTTGCTTCAATTTGAACAAAGTAGGGCTACAAGGAATTAGGCCTTAAAACACACCTTTTGACACATAACTCCAGAATTTTCTCATCAAGGTGGAAAAAATTGCATTTCCTGAAACCCTTTTGTAAAACCTCTTGGATTTATCTCGTCTCACTTCCCCAACATGTCCGTACAGTGGATTTCTATATTTAGGCCTATAAACAAGGGTTTCCCAAAATACTGACAACATCCACAAGGGTTTGTTCTTTCACCCCGTAGAACTCCTCACCAAAAATTTCCCTTGGACATGGGGCTTCCTCACACTTATATCCTCCACTCCATGTTCTTATATTGAAGCAACCAATGTCTTTAATCCCTCTAAATGGTTCTACAATTCACTGTGATCCTTAACCATTCTCCACTGGCTCACCTAGGGCATCACTGCAAAAATAACAATCTTGCTTTCTAGGGCCCAAGTTTTTGCACAATTAATGTACAAGGAGTCATCTCAAAAATCCCAAGGAACTATATAGATGCCACGGTGGGGAGGTGAGTTATGACCCCATAAGCAAAAACTATCTAGATCAGGCCAACAACAGTGCTAAAACCAAAACAATTTACAAAATGTAATGAAATAGAACCAAAAAACTATCTACACAAAAACATAATCAAGAATATACATATACTACCTCATGCATGAGTTACAGTGTAGAGATCAATCCATTAAAAGACAAAGAATGAAAAATGCACTAACTGTGGTCAATTTGCTCGGAGCATTTGCTTATTCATTAACCAAATTGTTCCCAACTTTTTGCAACCCTTCACAAAGGTTGAGGGAGGCCTTAAATATTTGATCATTCCACACACCAACTATTTCAGATAGTTACATAACCATATGTTCTAAAATGCACTTGAAGCAAGAAATCTTGTCAATGACAAGATTGTCAATTTTGCAAAGTTGTCAGCAACTTTTACAACTTTTGTAATCTTGCATCCAAACTTGGTCAAATCAATATGAAACTAAACCAAATGCATAATTATGCTTACTAGATCATTAAATAGGTATCCTACCCCTTTCTTGTCCAATTTATTCCCCTAAACGCACAAATGCAATGTTTCCGCAACATTTCTACAACGTCTGTAACATTTGCCAACTTTCCCAAATTTGGGCAAAAGCATACTTTAAGGACACCAAATGACCTAGTTAGGCATCCTAACCAAAAACAAAACACTTTAGGACTATCTAGTCCTTTTATTTCACTATTGGCTTGGCTAAGACCACTACAATCCAAAACTTGACTAGGAACCCTAGGTTACAATATAGCCTTACCTAGGTGCTCCTGCACCATACTCCCCCACAAGAGAAAATCAAGTCACTCCTATGGAAAAGATGTCATCTATAATTCCAAAATTCTTGAAGTTTATAGCTGCAACCCATGTTGCCTCTGAATCTAGCTTATGCTTCCACTTTATGAGGTGTTCCACGTACACCTTGTGTCTAGCGGTCTTTTGTACCCTTACATCTAGTAGCTTGTCTTCTTCTATCTGCATCTTGGGAGGTAAGACATTAGGTTCTACATCTGTGCCAACCTCCTCTCAATTCACATCTATCTCAGTTAAGGGTCCTTTAAACTTAATCAAGTCTGCCACATTGAAAATAGGTGAGATGCTCAAATCAGTAGGTAGATCCACTTTGTATGCATTAGCCCCATACTTGGCTAAGATTTTTTAGGGTCCCACTCTCTTCATCTATAGCTTGGTAGGCACTCCCTTCTGCAACCTAGATTTATTCAAATGTACCATGACATAATCCCCTATCTCAAATTGAACATCCTTTCTCTTCTCATCCACTTTAGCCTTTAATTTTTGAGTAGCCTCCAGTATATTCCTCTTCACCTGCTCTTGCATCTCCTTCATGGTTTGAGTGAAGTCTTCAGAATGAAAACTCTTGTACTCTATAGCTCCAAGGTCTCTAATCTCACATACATCTCTCGGGTGCATCCCATAAACAACTTCAAATGGGATCCTACCTGTTTTCCTATTCACACTATCATTATATGCATATTGTTCTTGGGGATTGACCACATTCCATTTCTATTAATATTCTTTAGTTAGGAACCTTAACAAGTTACCAAGCACTCTATTAACCACCTCAGTTTTTCCATCACTATGAGGGTGGTAAGTTGATCCAGATGATAGGTTAGTACCCAATCTACTCCATAGTGGTTTAAAGAAATGGCTCATGAAATTGACATCCCTATCTGATACAATGCTTAGGGGTTCACCATGTAATCTTAGAATCTCCTTAAAAAATAAATGTGCAATCTTACTAGCATCATGAGTAGTTCTACAAGGTATAAAATGACTCATTTTTCTAAATCTATCTACCACAACATAGATATTGTCATGACCATGTTTTTTCTTAGGTAGCCCTAAAATGAAATCCATGATAACACACTCCCATGGTCTATTATGGATTGGAAAAGGTTGATACAAACCTGCATTTATATCTCCTCCTTTTACTTTCATGCACACTACACATTGCTCAACATCTTTTGCCACATCCCTTACCAACTTTGGCCAATGGTAAAACCTTTGTACTAACTCTATGGTTTTGTTCACATCAAAGTGGCCACTCAAACTACCATTATGTTTATCTTGAAAGAGGTTCTCTCTAATTCAACCCTTAGGAATGCACAACTAGTTTCCCCTAAAAAACAACCCACTTTTCAAGGTAAAATCAGAGAACTTACTGTGAAAATGATTCTAAAAATCAGAACATACCTTGTAGGCTTTTCCAAAGTCTTAATCATCCCTATAGAGGTCCTTGAAACTCTCTATGCCAATGTTTTTCAACTGAACTTCTTGAATGGTCAGCATCCTCCTACTTAGTGCATTTGCAACCTTGTTGAACTGTCCTTTCTTGTGCTTGATTTTGAATGTGAGTGCTTGAAGGTATTCTATCCACTTTATGTGTTTTTTACTTAGCTTTTCTAGTGTATTTATATATTTAAGGGCTTGGTTGTCAGTAAACACTACAAATTCTTTGGGTAGAAAGTAATGTCTCCACTTCCTAAGAGACTGGACTAAAGCATACAACTCTAAGTCATAAGAAGAATATTTCATCTTGGCTTCATTTAACTTCTCACTGAAGAAGTCTACTGGTCTACCTTCCTAGCTTATCCTACCCCCTACTACCATCCCACTTGCATCATGCTCTAAAGGAAACAATTTATCAAATCTAGGAAGTCTAAGGATAGGTTGTGTTGCTACTTGCTCCTTCAAATTTTCAAATGTTTTTTCTTCTTCAGAGGTCCACCTAAACTTAGTCTTTAGACCACTCTTGATGGTATCAAGCACTGGTACACAAACTCCACTAAAATTTCTTATAAACTTTCTATGAAACTGAGCTAATCCATGAAATCTCCTTACCTCTGTCCTTGTGGTTGGTGTAGGCCAATTTAGAATAGCTTTGACCTTGCTTGGGTCCAACTTCAATGACCCTTGGGATACTACAAACCCCAAACACACAAGCTCTTTCTTGAATAACTCACACTTCTCTAGATTGATGGATAACTTCTCCTCCTGCAACATTTTGAGTACCATCTCCACATGCTTCAAATTTCCCTCTATTTTCTTACTTAAGATGAGTATATCATCTAGATACACTACCACAAATATCCCAGTGAAATCCTTAAGCACTTCATTCATGAGCCTCATGAATGTGCTAGGGTCATTTGAAAGGCCAAATGGCATAACTCTCCACTCATACAATACATCAGTGGTCTTTAAATTGTTCTTCCATTCATCCCCATCTTTGATTCTAATCTGGTGGTACCCACTTTTGAGGTCCAACTTAGTGAAGTACTTTGCCCCTCCAAGACAGTCCATCAAATCCTCAATTCTAGGAATAGGAAATATGTATCTAATTGTAATCCTATAAATAGCCCTAGATTCAGTGAAAAGTCTCCACTTACCACCTTTCTTGGATGCTAAGACCACAGGTATGGCACATGGACTGATGCTCTTCTTTATTAGTCCTTGGTCTAATAGCTCTTGCAACTTGTCTAGCCACTTCTAGGTTATGATCTGGAGTAATCTTATAGGCTTCCTTATTTGGTAATGATGCACTAGGTACAAATTCAATTTGATGACTTATCCTCTTCTTGGAGGTAAAGTTGCAAGAGTACCATCATTGACTATATCCTTGCACTTTTCAAGTAACTCTCAAATTTCTAATGGAAAAGGTTCTTGTTAAGGCTTCTCTTCCTCCTTAGGCTTGAGATAAATAGCATACCATTCACTTCCTTCATCTTTAAGGGTATTAATGAACTCTTTTCTACTACTCAATAAGACACTAGGGGTCTTGGGTTGTGGCTCATCTTCTTCCAACAAGGACTGAATTTTGAAAGTTCTATTATCTTTCTTGAAAGATATGGAATTCTCCTTCCCATCATATACTGCACCCCTATCATATTTCCAAGGCCTTCCCAATAGAATATGGCATGCATCCATAGGCAACACATTAAAAAGAAACTTATCTTTGATGACATATAACTGATTGAATGTTTGACAATGTTAAGTTGAAGATGATACAAGACATTAAAATAGTTTATGGTTTGTATTGTCATTGATGTCAACTTTATATCATTTGTATGGTCATATACATAATGCCAAAGACTTTAGAGAATTAATAGAATAGAGGTTATGCTTTCAGCAATGCATAAAAGTCAAGTATTCACCAAGTGACAGACTACACCGACGGAGTGCACACCATCAGTAAATACAGAGATAAAGTCATAGTGATGCCCGATGAGCAGAAAACAATGTTTCTTGATGAAGAAAAAATCACAGGATGACCGATGAGCTAAAAATAGTGTTTCCCAACAAGAAAGATCCAATGATGCCTGACAAATAGAGATCCCAAAGCTAACTGAAGTTGTACCAACAGAACTGGCAGTTGTTACCGGCAACGAACTACAGAATTGACCGATAGAACAGAGAGATCAGAAAATGACAAAATATCTAGCTGACAAAGCTTAAAGAAAGACTTAACTGGTTGTTTTATTTGTTTTATTCAACCACAGTTAAGTAAGTGATTTAAAGATGATTTACACAGCTGGCAAGAAGATAACTATGAGATAAATCAGGAGTTAAAGTCGTAAATCAATTTGGCTGGATTGTTTTTCACACCAAGAATCAAGAACCAAGAACAAAGAATTAAGGAATATCATGTCTATATAAGAGACAAGTATAATTCATTTAAAAAACAATTAGATACACGGGGGAGTGATTTGATAGAAGATTCTGAAGAAAAAATGATGAAGGTTAAACTTCATACAGTCCTGATCAATCAAGCTAAGGGAGAGCTAAAGAATTCTGCAGACACTGACACACAAAGAAGAAAAACATCACAGATCAGAAAGAGATAAGTACAAATGAATTGAATTGATATATTGATCAGAAAGGTATTGTACGTAAATATATCTGAATATCTGCAATTCAAAGTTGCATTAGAAACATGTCATTGTATTTCAGTTTAACCATTGAAGCATTAAGTCTCTTAACAGAGTAGGACTTAACAGTCTTTTGTAATTGAGGTATATCCTAATAGATTACCATAAGGTTTACTCATGATAGTAGCATCGGTCTTACCTAAATCCTATTAACAGTCTAAGAAGGAGGCTAATTCAAGGATGGTAGTAAGCTTAGCATAAATCCTATTGACAGTCTAGAGATCGATTCAAGGATGGTAGCATAGATGCTAGATACTAAGTGACAACCTATGTATAAAAATCCTCTAACAAGGTCGCACTTAATAGTGTGTTTGTAACCTATAACAGGGTTGGCTCCTAATAGGGCTCACTTTAGAAGAGTGAAAATTTGGGGTGTGTTATGTGTGTATGGTTTATTACTTTATTGTTTTACATTTCACATATGCATCTATGGATTGAATAGTATAATCTACATATTTACTGAGTATCGGTAAATAAGTTTTACTGCTTATCGGTTATCAAAGAGAAGAAGGACAGACAAGGTAAACTGACTGACAGTTATTTATTTAAAGTATTTCAAAGGCATACATCTTGTAGGGAATTAATAATCTAAGGAGTATTAATTGGTGGATTGAAGTTTAAAAGGATAAATTATTTAGGCCACTAATTCACCCCCCCCCCTCTCAGTTATTACTAACAATCTTTATATCAAGCAACAAAAAACTCCACCCAAGTCTGCTCATTCACCAACACACTCTACCCTTTGTTAAACCATGTCACTTTGTATGGATTGACATGAGGTATCTTTTCCAATTTGAATTTTTTTACAACTTCCTATGATATGATATTATCTGTAGATCCTGAATCCACAATAAATTTGCAAACTTTGCTAAGAATTTTACATCTAATTCTGAACAAAGCTCTCTTATGCTTGGGTTCATCCTTGACTTGCTACCTAATCAAGCTTCTCTTATAAACATCATATTTTCTCCCATATCTGACTCAAGATGATCAACCTCAGGTGTCTTGACACTCATTGTGTCTTCATGAGCATATGCAATCACTTTACCATTGTTTGATGAAGTAGGTTTATCAGGGCATCTATAGGAAGGGTGACCCAATTGAACACAAGTATAACATTTCATACTTGCAAAGTATGAGTTGCTTCTGCCTGGGCTTCTCCTTCTACTATAGCCTCCTTGAGTACCTCTACCTCTGTTATAACCCCTTCTTAGAGTAGTCTCACTACCATGCTTTGTCAACTTGGACTCTCCCTGGTTTCTTTGTTCATTACCTCTGCCTTGATAACCACCTCTATAACCCATTTGGTCTCTACCTTTTCCTCTTCCTTTGACAATAGATTCCCCTTTCTTCTTGTTCCTTTCTTCCACCTTAAGAGATAATTGGTGGCACTTCTGAACAGTGGTTGGAGTCCATAAGCTTATCTCTTCTTGAATGTTCCATTTTAGACCACCCAAGTATCTTACTACCTTGATAGGTTCCTCGTCTTGAATCTTTGATCTGAGACATAATTTCTAAAACTCCTCTATATAAGAGGCCACTTCCAAGTCATTTTTCCTTAGACCTTGTCTCTTTCTATGAATTTTTATTTCATAGTCTCCTGGAAGATAGTTATCTTTCACTTTAGTCACCATGGCTTTCCAGTTAGCTACAGGCTATTTACCCATTCTAACTCTTTTGTCTTGCAGGTACTTCCACCATGTGAATGTCAATCCTCTTAGCCTTGACTTTGCAACCTTTCATTTTTGTGCCTCTGTAACACCTTCACACTCAAAGTGGTTTTCCATCCCCTCAATCCATTTCATCAGTGTCTCAATATCCATTTTCCCACTAAATAGTGGTATACTTTCTAGTGATTTTCCACCTAGAGCCTTGATGGCTTTCAAGAATGGTTCTTTATTCAATGGAGGGTCTAGTTTAGTAATGATATCTCCGTCATCAATCTTCTTCTTACCTTGATCACTACTTTCACCTTCTTTTACTTTATCATTGGCTCCCTCAACAACCTCTTGTAGTTTTATTCTCATTTCCTCTAGGGCTTCTTCAAGGAGTCTATTTTTCTCCTTTTTCTCACTCATCGCTTTGGCTAACTCTGCATTAGTCACCATGTTGATATCCCCTACTGATTCACTAGTATATAGAGACATATAATGAATCCCAAATCTTTAACTTTCTCTGATACCGATCTGATGTAAAGACAAATCTTGCTCTCCAACCCTGCCTTCTCCTAGGGTCTTCACTAGGCTACTTTTTTAGCCTATTAGGATGCTTCACAAACCTTAACTCGCAAGGATTTCATTCTCAATCCTCCACCTCTTCAATTTTTCTACACCAATAATGAAATCAACTCAAACACTAACATACTCCATGGAGGTCTTCTTGCATCCTCCACACCAAATGAGCACACATGACAAAAACTAGTCACCAATGGAGAGGAAGGTTTATTCCTAGGGTATTGCATCCATCACAATGCTTATCAACATAAAAATTCAATGAAATCCTTAACAATTTCAAGAACTTGCTTCAATTTGAAAAAAACAGGACTACAAGGAATTAGGCCTTAAAACACACCTTTTGGCACATAACTCCAGAATTTTCTCAACAAGGTGGAAAAAAAATGCATTTCCTGATACCTTTTTGTAAAACCTCTTGGATTTATCTAGTCTCACTTCTCCAACCTATCTATGTAGTGGATTGCTATATTTAGGCTTAGAAACAAGGGTTTCCAAAAATACTGACAACATCCACAAGTGTTTGTTTTTTCACCCTGTAGAACTCCTCACTAAAACTTTCCCTTAGACATGGGGCTTTCTCACACTCATATCCTACTCTCCATGTACTCAGATTGAAGCAACCAATGCCTTTAATCCCTCTAAATGCTTCTGCAATTCACTATGATCCCTAACCATGCTCCAATGGCTTGCCTAGGGCATCACTGCAAAAATAAAAAGAACGCTTTCCAGGGCCCAAGATTTTGCACAATTAATGTACAAGGAGTCATCTCCCAAATCCCAAGGAATTGTACAGATGCCACGATGGGTGTTAGGTATTTTTCTTGCTAAATAAAAATACAGATTAATAACTTGATCAACTCTATGACTCCCAATCACTGATTCTAGCAAGACAAAGCCTAATTTATGAGGATTGGATAATATCCTCCTTCTTCTTTGAGCTCCACATCACTCAAGTGGCTATTTCCTTATCTGCACATACATGACTCCTTTCTAAAAACAATAGGCTTGCACATATATAACTGTGGAATGGTTTTTTAGAATCTTTAGGTAACAACTACACCAATATTTCCTCGAATCTTATACAATATTCTTCTTACATAAAGTAAGTTTGAAAACCATAGCATACCTAACTCGTAGCAACATGAAATGGAAATGGTTTTTCAATTATGATTTTGATGTATGGATCTTTGAAACATTCCAAATATTAAATAGACCAATGCCTTATCCTATGGGCAACAGAGTCAAACAGACACTTGCAAAGAGATTATGAACAAAGGGAAAACAACTCTACTTGATGTGTTTATATGCCTTACATAAAACAAACTGTATCAAGTTCTTCTTAAGAATCCACTTGTGTGTTCAGATATGCAACTTTTCTACTCAAATAATTTAACCCTCTCCTTGAAAGAGACCTTGGAATAGACAGTACATAACCAACATCCACTAGAAAGACAAGATTGGAAATACCCTTGATACTCCAACTCATACAAATCTGAAAAAAAATTCTAAATCACATTTTTTCCTTGAATAAATCTATTGCTGATTAACAACAGACAAAACTAAAAACAACCTTGATGCCCTAGTTTATATCATTTAGAAACAATATGGAGACAACTTGATGTGATAAACAAGAGTGCTAGATTCATTCATAAAGAACTGTTACAATGATGTTCTTCTTAGAAAATCAGAAAAGATATAGAGCAACTTTATATGCTTGGAAGAGAAAAATATTTCAAGAGAAACCATTTGGAAACTGCTCTAAACCTATTGGTAGAGAGACTGAATAGACTCAGAAACCCTCTCCAAAATACAACAACCACCGCAACCCCAAAAACAAAGAGAAGAGAATAAATAGAAGTAGAAGAAACCCTAGGAATCATGTCGGATGAACACCTGTCTCTTTTTCAAATCTGATCTCTTACTTATCTTTCCTCCTTCAAGAAAAATCTAAACTCCATCAATGACTGTCTCATCAAAAATCTAATTTTACTTTGGAAAATATCCTCTTAAATCTAATTCAAAAATCTGATTCTCTTGTGATCTTTTCAAAGTCTGATTTCATTCTCCAAGAAAATCTGATCTCATTTGCCTCCAATATCTCCAATTTTCAAACTCTGAGAAATCTCTCCGTGAAAACCCCTCTGTCAAGCTTTGCAACAAAATATTTTACATTCTATCTCATTCTATGCAAATCTGATTTTATTATCCTGAGTAACTGTCCCTTCAAAAATCTGAGCATATCTTATGAAGATTTGATCACATTTACTTGCAAATCTGATTTCAACTGCCTGATGAAAACCCTCCAGGAATGTAGATTTTCAAATTTTGAAAAATAAAAAATATTCCATAAAACAAATAGGAAAGAACTATATTGTTTAATATTTCAATCCTACACATTATTTAATCTTTTCACTTTGTCTTATTCTCAAATCTGGTTTAAATCCCCTTTTATACTTTGCATAGTCTTTAATTTTTAAATTTACTTATCCTTTAATATTCTATGCACATTCCTCTCCCTTTGAAAATTTCCATTTGATGCAGATTTATGCTCAGAACTCACCAGAATTTGACATGTGGCAATCTGTAACTGGTTGTCCTTAACTAGTCTTTAACTCACCTCTAACTATGATTTGCTTAAAGACATCATGGCTACACTAGTCTCTAAGTCTCTGAGAATTTTTCTTAACTATGGATTTACTTGGAGACTTGGAGACTAGCCTTTAGTCTCTAAGTCTCTATAAGACTTAACTTAACCATACTTTGACTACACCTTAACTACAGTTACTTTGCACAATGTAGTCTCCAAGTCTCTGAGAAATTCCACTAACCACGGTTAAATCTAGAGACTTCATAACTACCCTTGATCTCCATCTGGATCAGACAATAGGGGTGGAATCTTGTGATGTTAAGCACTTAGCATTTTTTGTCTGGCGACTACGCGACTGCATTTAGTCATTGAATCTCAGAATTTATCTCTTAACCACGACTTCCTTGGTTTACCTCATGACTACACAGTCGCATGGTCTCTGCATCTCTGACAGCTAAGTGGAAACCTTTAAAAACCTCACGAATGGCCATTATCTCTGAGTCTTGGGGGTTTTTTGGCCTATAGATTATCTCCTCACAAATATGTGACTGCCTGTCATGTGTCCCATCAGCCTCGTCATCCTTGGTGCCACCTATCTGAAAAAATTTCATATTTTTCGCCCAGGTATACATCACCATTTTTTATCTAGGCACACTTCCCAATGCACCTATCACCTACATGTACACACATGAAGAGATCCTATTTCTTTGCTTCAAATTTATATATACTTTCATTCTTCCTTATCAACATCTCATTTTCCCCCAACAGGACCAATGTGGGATTAAATCCTTTCAAGTTTTAAAGCACTTTGTATTTTTGCACCCAAAATAATGGGACCCACCTACGCGTACATACATCCAACCAAGGGGCCCACAAAAATATATTGTCTTCTTATTTACAATGCAATGTAAGTGCCATAGTATTTAAATATTGAAGAAAACCATTCCCTGGTGAATGTGGGATAATGCATTTTGTGACTGTTATGAATAGTTTAGATAGTGTTGCACACAGTCGACTGTAGCTCGTGAACCAAGAAGCATTTGGATGAATGCTCCAGTGGGAATCTGTAAAATTAGATTTTCAACAACATATCCAAAATTGAGCATGATCCAACAGTGGAATTGGAAGTTATGCCCCCCGCAATATGATTGTTTTTCTATCTCCTACAAATTCGTGTTTACAAAATCTTTATTTAATCTTTCATCTACATAATCATCTCATAATTTATGGGATTCTTATCAGTAGATTTGGATTGTGAAACAAGTTATTACCCACTTTGAACTCATTTCACATTGCAGTTGAAATTTTTAATGTTTTTAAAAACATTACTATCCTTCATGTCTTTTAGCGCAGGCTGTAAGGCATTGCACTTGCCAATTGCAATTTGCACTCAAGTTTTTAATTTACGCAGAATTTCTCCCTACATTTACTTACAAAGTGATTCTAGAACATTTTGCAGGGTACTAAACATTTACACTGGCAAATAGCAGTTGTCTTTTGGTTTTATTTTGACTGCACAAGCTTTCGATGTGTTTTTCTTTTGTAATGTTTTCTTATTCTTCAATATTCTCTATGCAATCCATTCTTATTTCTCATGTACCTCAAACTTGCATCCATACTCTAAATACAAATCATTATGTAAAAATTTTCATAAAGCATCAAACTGGTGGCCTTCAAAATAACTTCTCACATTTCTGCAAACTGACCACATAACTACAACTAGTCTCCAGAATGAGTTTTAAAAACTGACTGAACAACACTTAGCAAGTATGGAAACTGGAAAGAATATTTACCTCCAACATCTGAGCAATAATAATCTACTTAACTTGCTTGAAAAGATCATGGAAAAAAGATAATAATACTCAAAGTGAGCAAGTTCATTCAATCTGTGACTTGAAGTATTCAAATTCACGCAAACCTTGCCAGAAATGCCAAGTGCAAAGATACTAGATTAACTCTTGAGGAGCCTTCACTTGACAGAGTGATTCATTCATTGAAAATGAATATGAATGAAAAAGAGATTCACCGGATTCAACCTCAGGTACAAGATGCAACTGATCAAACTTTAGCAATTTCAAAAATCAGTGTAAGTGCAAATGCTAAAACAACATAAACTTCATTCAGATTGGTCATTGCAAGATTACCATAATATACTCTGATACTTCACCAGCAGCTTAGGTAGTAGATTTATATGTAATGAGAATGGTGTCACAATCGGTTCATGAAAACAAATTTGTGACAAAAAGTTATCACTCTCTAAAAAGGACCATTATCTTTACTTCTATCTATTCTACACTGGCAAACTGCACAAACTGTCTTCGGATTTGAATTCATAAAGTCATCAAGAAGAACCATGAAAACCTGAACCTCTGGAACTTGATTCACCTTCAAATTTACAATATGAATCTTCAACTAACTTGCACTGAAAGTGAATTGATCAACTGGTAAAAATCTGTAAAGTTAGCACCTTACAACTTTTTTGATTTTAAACTCAGTCAATATGCAAAATTTGGATTTGGAATCAAGTTAGAAAAGTGGACAATTGGATTGGTACGAGTCTGAAAATCTTCAAATAGGTACACTCTCATGTTTGAAATATAGGGGAAAACTCAATTATGCATGGCGTGCAACTAGATACAACTTGGAAGACCTCAAAGTACACTATTCAAAATTATGGGCATAACAGAGAAAATGGACAGTTCTACAGGACCAACTTTGGGGAATCGGGAAACTTATCAAATGGCTTTGAAATAGCTTAGGTTTTGAAATATAGGCTCTATGATATATATTTAAAACATTCCCAAAGTGGTGACCTATGAAACATAAAAGGACGCAAGTTATTTAGATGCAAACTGAGCTTGTTACAGCAAAATGACACTTGAATCAGCAAATTCATAATGGACAAGTACTCAAAACAAGACATCACAAACTAACACAAAACTTGAAAATGATTACCTGGGATGTCTTCGTATGCCAAAACAAGACTAATGAACACCTAACATGCATGAAAAAAATCATAATTCCATTAGGGAAAATAGGCTCAAAAAGCACTCATAAGGGGCCAGGATGCAAAAATTTAACAAGGTACTCAAAAACCCTATTGTATTTTTTAGTACCAACAGTGGGGAGGTGAGTTATGACCCCATAAGAAAAAACAATCTGGATCAGGCCAACGAGAGTGCTAAAACCAAAACAATTTACAAAATGTAATGAAATAGAACCAAACAACTATCTAAACACACACACAATCAAGAATTTACATCTACTACCTCATGCACGAGTTATAGTGCAAAGATCAATCCATTAAAATAAAAAGAATGAAAAATGCACTAACTATGGTCAATTTTATTAGAGAATTTTCTTGTTAATTAACCAAATTGTTCCCAAATTTGTCCAAACCTTCACAAAGGTTGAGGGAGGCCTTAAATTTTTGATCCATCTGCACACCAACTATTTCAGATAGTTACATAACCATATGTTCAAAAATGCACTTCAAGAAAGAAATGTTGTCAATGACAGCATTGTCAATTTTACAAAGTTGTCAGTAACTTTTACAACTTTTATAATCTTGCATCTAAACTATTGGAAATACAATAATGGGAAAGAAAGATACTGAGAGGGGGGGTGAATCAGATCTTCAAATTTAAACACTTAAAACAAACAGATCCACATTCATACATATATGAATCTAATGTAATATCAAATAACATCCACACAATGAAATAAACAACTCATAACACAAGAACTTGGTAACCCAAAAACCCAAATAGGTAAAACTGGGGTGGGGATGACACCCACAAAATTCTCCACTACTATAGTAATAAAGTGTGCCTGTTAAGGCTACAAAAGTTGATTACAAGATGCAATCTACCCTCTTAAAGGTCTGCCCAATTAAGAGCTAAAGATCATTACAATCTACCCTGTGAAAGGATTTCAACTTACAATAAAGTAAGCACTCTGTTAGGAGATTTAGAAAGGTCTGCTAGAACCACTCTGTTAAGAGATTTTCACCTAATACAATGATTAGAATGTCTCAAGTATTGATCTTTCATTATGCACTCTGATGCTGATGATGAATCTCCTCTTTTCAGTACCTTCTATGATCTCACAATCTAATATAACTTTACTCCGTTGTTAACTGTGCTGTCACTCAGCTTGATCTCTGCTTCTTAACAAAATAACCCTATGTGCATTTCTTTTCAAAATGCAGTGACTACACACTTTGTCTGCTCTCTTCTTACATACACAAAATAGGGTTTAGAAGCAATCTAATATATCTGTTCAAGTCTGATAGTGACATCTAGATCAATGATCAAGATCTAACACCCATACCTTGATGGTATTAAAATTAATGATTATAATAGACATTGCATAGGATAAAACAATAAATGCATAACTAACTCTATAGAATAATATTAAATGCATACATAAGTTGTCCCAAAAAGCTTATACAAGTCAGCCAGATCACTTATCCTCGAAGTTTGAATCATTCCAGACATGTATACAAAAATTGTTCTGCTCAGCACTTGACTTCTCTGTTGCTCGGCACTTAACATCTTTGTATGCTACTCGGCTTGACAATGTAACTTGGCTCGACAATGTAACTAGGAAAACTGAATATTGCTCGGTAATGTTGCTCGGCCTTGCATAGTTTTAGCTCGGCCATAGTGATAGCCAACTAAAACTGCCTAAGTGAATGACTAAGTGTTGGTCACTAATCGTCAACAAAACTTAGAGATTAACACTAAACTTGGTCAACTCACTATGAAACTTAACCAAATGCATACTTAGGCTTACTAGATCATGAAATAGGTATCCTACCCCTTTCTTGTCCAATTTAGTCCCCTAAATGAACAAATGCAATATTTCCACAACATTTGTAACATTTGCCAACTTTCCCAAATTTGGTCAAAACCATACTTTAAGGACACCATTTTCCAACTTTCCCAAATTTGGTCAAAACCATACTTGGCTAAGACCACTTCAAGCCAAAACTTAACTAGGAACCCTAGGTTACAATATAGCCTTACCTAGGTGCTCCTTTACCACTAGTATGCTTATAAATTTCTTCCCCTGTAGGTAAATAGAGGGAGGATTCAGATCATTAGTAAAATGTATAATTGTATCTTTTATCTTATCTTCATATTTTTTTGCACCCATGCTTGTGCTTCCCTGAACTTAATGCTTTCTTCATCCCATTTCTTGCTTATCCCTTCCAATCTGGTCCTTTCAGCAACTAGTTTGTCATTTTCTAAATCCAGATCTGCCTCTGTAGTAGGGCCAAATGGTAAGGGAGAAGGAGGAAGTTCTATAATAGGGCTAGATGAAGAAGGCTGATGTGGATCTTGTCATATCATCCTTTGTGGAGAAATTTGGGGTAACGGTTGTCCCACTAGTCTAGCAATTTTCTTTTCTTTCTCCAATGACTTCAATCTTTCATTATTGTAATCCTTCAAGACTGTTTCTAACTTGGTTCTTAGGCTCTGAATTTCTTCTTCTTGTTTTTCTGCCACCTTCAGGCCAAATTTTTCAATTTCCCAGGTTATGCTTGCTACCTCTACCCCGGAGGTTTCTATAACTCTTTTTACTAGCAGACTGTCTGCCTGCTCAACCTGAGTATTTTCACTAATCCTTTTTTGTTCCCTCTTCTTTAATGACCACATTACTAATGTTGCATGGTCTTCACTAAACTTAACCCCTTTATAATCCTTTTCCCTTCTGCATCAATTGCATGCATGGGTTTGGTCTCTTTCCTAACAGCATCATCTATGTCCCATTCAGGTAAAATAAGCACTCCTTCTTTTATGACTAGTTCTCTACCTTCTTCGGGAGTAATTTTATCAAACCTGGCAATCATCTCCTATTTTAACCCATTTTCAATTTCATCCTTGTTCATATCATGTTGGTTTTTCTTCCTTTGTTGACATTTTTCTTTGAATTCATCAATGTGATTTCTCCATAGGATTTGTACAAATACCCTAGCTTTTACAAATTTTTCATCTGACATAAAATCATTACTAGCTTATTTTGTAATTGGATCCAGCTCTTTTCCAACAAACTCAGTAAAGGTTAAATACATCTCATTATGTTTATGAGACTCTGGCATCCCTTCTTGCATCTCTTGAGAGGTTATGAAAATTTTTCATGCATCTCCCATTTGCAATAATTGTTCTGCAACAACTTTCTCATCCATATGCAATGGAGATTGGGAGGGGGAATATATTTTTTCTAGTTGTTGTCCATCTCCTTCTATTTTCTACTTCTTTTGAACTGCCATTAGTTCAGAATCTTCATTGATGGCCCTCTTCCCTTTTGAGGTAGAAACCTCTTTATCATATACTTGTGTCTGAGATTGGCCCCTATGGGATGTTTCACCCTTCTGTACTACCATACTGTAACCATGTTTCTAATGTATTATATATTTCTTGCTAGCACAATCCTCCCATGTGTAGATTTTCTCAAAATAGCCTTGGCCCTTTCTGGCTCTGCCTTCATTACTGCTTTTTTCTTCTAATTCAGTGTTTGCATAAAATCCTCAAATAGAGAAATTAATGTATCAATCTTCTTGGCCCAATGATGGCATTCTTTCAAAGGATCATATCCTTTATCAAATTGTGGCACAAAGTCTAAGGTCTTCTTATAGACCAACCATTTTTGTTTCTTTATCTCATGTTCTTGTAAATTGAACTCATTCATGATGATGTCCTCTGGAAAGTTAAATTGATGATCCAATATAAGAAACTTTGTTCATTTCCTGAACATATCACTGATGAATCCTTCAGTGTTAGCACATCTTACTACTAATGTTGTCATTTGATAGGGTTCAAGGTATTTATTCAAGTGTTTCCATCCCCCTTTGGTGATAAATAATTGATGCATAATTGTGATAGCAGGGAAGATAGTGTCTTTCCCTTTCCCTGTCAATGCCTCCTCTTGTAGGCCATCTATTTGTCTAATTATCTCTACAATGCCTACTTTAAGAGGTACTTGATATGGGAGTATATTTGGAACTCCCCTGAAACCATAAACTCTGAATACTGTTGAAACAAGGAATAAAATAATGTCACCCCAATTGTGTACTATCTAAACACTTTAAACAAATTCCTTTGGCCGTAAAAGATTCAATAGTCCTTTATGAATTCTTGGATTGTCTGAAAACAATAATGCTCTGAGCCTAGAAAAAAAGCACCTATCAAAGGTGATGAAACTGACCTCCTTCCTGTCCCATGACAGATCTACACTCTACAGTTGAACAAGCATCTCTTAATCATCATTGAACCTCATTAGATCCATTTCCTTCTCAAAATAATCAACATTCTTATACAGGATCATATACATTAACATGGAATACCATCCAAATGGTCTGACTACCTTGGCATTATTTATACCTATTAGACCCTGGTAAATTAGTTCAGGAAGATGGGTGGAAAAATCAAAAATGATATCCAAGTGTGGATGAAGAATTTGAACTATCATATGTTGGGATTAATGGGAAGTAGTACTGAGAGGGGAGGGGTGAATCTGTACCTCTAAAAATTTTAACTCTCTTCACCATTCATCATTAGTAATCATTCTTTTTATATTACTAACCATATTTGATGTTATTTCTTATGCATGAAATATTAATTCATAATCTTTAATTGTTTGCAACATTCATAGAAGTAATAAACACATAACACAAGATATTATATCATAGAAAAATCCTGTTAGGAAGTAAAAACTGCGGTGGGGATGGCACGCACAAAACTTCACTATCTACAGAATGGAAGAGAGCCGGTAAAGGCTTACAATTGATCACTTCTGATGATCTACCCTACTAGGAGTATTAAAGAAAAGACATGTTAAGATCTACTCTTTTAAGAGCTTTTGTAACACTAATGAAGTGTGCACTCAGTTAAGTGATTTACAATAGGACTGTTAGGTCCACCTTTCTTGAAAGGATTTCTTAAGTTTACTACACTTGTTAGAATGAGTAACATATGTTTGACCTAACTGTATGAAATCTATAATTGTTGATCATAGATCCATTAAATCTCTCATAATATGAATATCACCTATAGTGATTGATTAATACCTTTTCTTGCTCGTCGGTAGCCTGTGTTCTATTCTTGAAACTGGTTTGATCCTTTTTTGTCCTTCTACATGAATTCTCTTGTCTGATCCTTAGATGCTCTTAGTGGCTACAATCATCATCGAACAACAACATGTTCACAATAGATTGAGAATCTATTTATACAAGTATTTGACCTATTCTAGAATCGCACATTACAAAGTTAACTATAGATCCAAGGTATACAACTTGAGCTTGATCTTTTAGTTTGCATGTTTTAAAATAGTTAAACTGATTAAAACAATAATAATTACATTTCTTCCTCTGCACATAATGGATTTAAAACAAATCAAGAAGCTAAATATACAACTTTAGTTTTTTATCTGACGTGGAAAGTCAGATCCACTCTTTGCAAGATGTACCTGACTGTCGGTTATTGCTCGTCAGGTTGAACTAAAATTCTGTCAGTGTTCCTTCATTGAACTGATTGTCGGGTTCCCTTCATATGTCGGGTTCCTCTCTTTATTGTTTTTTCAGGTTGCACTATCAGTGTTTGTCAAGATGGTTTTTACTTGGTAGTATCGAGTAACCTTGGGATCGGGTAGTGTTGTGCCTTGTCTGTTGGTGTAGTGTAAACTGATGGTGTAGATCATGTTTTTCCTTGTATATAGTAATGGAAAAATATAATGCCTTTAATCTCCCCCTTCGACATTAGTATCAAAAATTGATATGTGCATAATACTAAAGTGTTTAGTATGTACACGATGTATATGTCCTTGTCATTATATGACTCCCCCTAACTGTATGCATCAGTATAGTATAAGTATATGTACATGTATACTTGCCTTTATACTATACATTCCCCTGTTCTTTGCTCTTTCAAATGGCTGACTGTACAAATTATTTGATCCTTCATTTCCCCTTTTACTGTTGGTTTTACATATCATTTCCCCTTTATTTGATACTCATGACAAAAATGTACAAATTATAAGTTGTCAAAAATGTGTAACTTATAATGTTTCGAGAATATGTGAGTGGGTGTTCTTGATATCTTTAAGCAATTTCTCCCATTTTTCTTTCAGGAGTTATAGTTCCATGTGCTAGAGTTCTATTTGTGCGTGTATATCATAAATGTTGTCTAGGACATACATTTATGGGGTGGCAATTAGTGCTCTTTCCTCTGTCATATGTTAATGCAGTAGTAAGAGTGTCGGTAAGAGTTGTGCTTGAAGCTCATTTGCCTCATCTCTAAACTTTGTTTCCACAATATGAATGTCTTGTCTCACATTTTGAGCTTGCTTTAGCTGCTCATTGTGCAATTTGATTGCCTCTTCACTTTTTGTGAGACTTTGTGCACTTGTCTGAAGATCAACATCTAATTGTGCTATCTTATCTATATATTCCTTGATGATTTTATCTAGCATGCATAACTTTTATATCAAGGGTATAGCTTCTAAGATTATTGGATCTATTGTTCCAACCAGTTCAGAAAGCTTTACCTTTTTCAATGCCACTTCTTAGCTTATCTTCTCAGCTAACTTGAACTCATATTTATGTTCAAGTCTATCCTCCATAGCCTTCTTAGCATCTATGTTCTGAGATGTGATTTCATCTGTGAGAACCACTAATTGATCAAGCATTGGGGTTGTTTGATCAATATCTACATTTGGTACAATTTGTTGAAGTATTCCTCGTTCAACTTCAAGTACCTTAGCTTCCTTTGTGGCTTTTCTCAATTTGTCCTGCATTGCTTTTCTCTCACAAAGTCATGCATACTTTTTCAATTTAGTTGGATCCAATGTCCTGGGATCACAAACTAGAATCTCAATGATTTCATCCAATGTTACTGCATTCTTATGCTTTCTTTTCTTCTTCCTTGAGATTGTGTGAATGCAGATGTATGAACTACAATTACTAGTTTAGTTGTCTTTCCTAAAGCGCTCATTGAAGGATTTTTTGAAGATGCTTCTTGTGTTTTCTACTCAGGGTTCACCTATCAATTTGGTGAAGATGTCTCTCCATCAACCTTAGGTGTCTCTGCAGAATTTTATTCTATCTTCTTCTCCTACTCATTTGTCTTGCATTCTTCACCTTTTTCTTTTTGCTTGTCCTCTTCTACTTTTTGTGTTTCCTCTTTACTTTGATCAATAGATTTATCTGTCTGATCATCAATTGCAGCTTGTTCTACAGTTGTATCATTTGGTGCATCAGTTGTGTCCTTTGTGTCTGCATCACCCTTATCCTCATGTATGCTAGTATCTATTGTATTAGATTCTGCATTACCTTCTAGCATATTTATGGTCTTTATTAGCACTGGCATATTATCGTGAGTGCTTTCTTGTGCTGCATCTAGTGTTGTGTCCTACTCATCAGTTTGATCCTATTAAGCAGTGACATCTTCATCTTTTTGAAGTTGATCAGCAGGGTCCAGTCCTCTGATGACAACAATTGATGTGTCTGGCCATATTTCATCAGCAACATCCATGTATTTGTTTGCTTGGTTCTCCATTTTTGTTTCTTGATTTGATCCTTAAGTGATATTAATATAACATCATCATCCTTATGTGGATCCTTATCAGAGTCATACTGAGTGATTTCTTGAATGTCAAGATCATCCATGACTTTGTCTAAGTCAATTGGCTTAGCATTATCTATATTGTCCAAAGCAATGTTCTTACGACTTCCCTTATCTTTCTCCTCCTCTACATGAGGTGTGTCGGTGAGAAGTAATTGATTCTCATGACTTGTTGACTCTGCAGGAAGATCTAGGAGTTGTCTCCATTTGGTCTCGGTCATGGTATCCAGCTGTGTAAACTTATCTTCTAGCACTTTCTAAGCTCTAATTTTAGCTACAAATTTGCTTGAGTGCTTCTTCATTATTTCCTTTATTTCTTCCATATTTGATTCGGGAGGCATAAGTGTGACAAGTACTCTCTCTCTTGCTTCTCTTTTTGTATGAAGAGCATATGACCATTATTGAGATATTTTGTTAACCAGCTCTTTGGGTATTTGGTTCACAAATTCAGCTAGTACATATTTTTACTTAACCATTGCCCTGATAATTGCATCTTGTATCTTATTTTGGTCCTCTAGTTTAAGTGTATCCCATTGTCAGATTTTCTTATCATACATGGTGCCAGTTGCAGCAATAGAATCAGCAGCCTCATCAATTATTTGATTTCTAAAATTTTTATTAACTACATCAGGCTCATCCTCTTTAGAATCTTGAATGTCATTTTTAGTCCTGACCATTCTTTTCCTCCTTTTTGTAGGTGTAGACTTCACAATTTTCTCCTTTGTTTACTTTGTTGGTTGCTTCCATTTATAGGTCCTCCCTTGACCTTTCTTAAGAGATGTGGTATCGATCTTAGCAGTTTGGCTTCTACTTCTTTGTTTATTTATAGGAGGTGGAGGTGTATCAGACTCAGTTGCCTCATAATCTAATTTCTTATCATCTTGTCCTTCGCCGATGGTACCCTGTTCGTTGATTTCCTCTTTTTGTTCCTCCTAATTAACCGATAGAATCTTTTCAAGATTCTTAACCATCTTATTCTTTTTGTTGACAGTCTTCTTGATGACTAGGCCAATTTTTATCTTTGACTTGGCCTCTTCATAAGTGCCAAACCTTTGTTGTTTGTTGTCAAGTGGCTCATTGATCAATGCATCAATTGCATTGGTTTCTTGATCTATGTTTATTTTATAATCAAGAGGGGCTAACCAAGCTATTCTTGGTACAACCGGTTTTATGTGGGTAAAGTCTATATCCACCATAAAACATATCTCATCCCTATATTTTTCAATTAGTTACTCAGGGATCCTTACTCTTTCCATCATCTTTTCCTTGAATTCAAGGAAGTATGCAGTCATCACTGAATCAAAATTGTCTACTAGTGACTTGATAAGTACACTAATTTGCAGTGTGACTGGTTTTGTTGTATCCCACTTTACTTTGCCTACTGAAGGAAATTATTCTTGAAAGTAAAATAATATACACATGATAAGTGAGCCAAACTTACATGTGTTAGTCTTTGCAGACCTGATTGTTGCCATGTTCTCATCAAGTTGCTTTAATAGGATCTCACACAGATCCATCTGAATTCCCTTTGTCACTATCTTGTAAGTTGTTCTTACTGTTGTAGATGCAATGTTGTTAAGCCTACTTGATTGGAAGATCTTGTAACCAATTACACATGCACCGAACCTCAGTTCCTTGTCAGTGATGGTGTTTACTTTTAGACCTCAGTTATCCCACATAGCTTTTATGAGCTTTTAAACTTTTGGCCTAGAGGAATGTCTGTGTGCCTTAGGCTTGTCGGTTATTGGATAACCAGTTATAGCATGAAGGACATCCTTAGTGATATTCTTAGGTTGATCTAACCACAACTTATGATCATGCATTATGCTCAAAACTAACCTAATCCAGTCAGTTTTGAATACCCTCAAGAAATATAGGGCATTAGTTATCCCTTTAACCTCCAAGTGTTTGTTCTCTTCCTTTAGGTTCCCTTTTGCATCACACAACTTCTGGTAAGCTTGGTCTATCTCCAGATCACCTATTTAAGTGATCTTGTAGTGAATGTAGGACCTTACGTCCTCTATTAGAAAAACCCTAGGTGGAATCTTAGAGAATGTGTCAGATTCATTGGGTTGCGATGCAATCTCCAGGCATATCTTTTACTTTGGTTCCACACATGTGATGTTCTTTATCAGCCTAACCATATTCTTCTATTCATTCTTGATCTTTAAAGTTTTTGAGGTGGTTGCCATCGTTTTTCAAATTTAGGGCTTTTTTGAAAATAATAATAGAGTTTTTTGGTGCCCTTGGTACTTACTTTGATCTGTGAACCTTGTGAATGATCTTTTTGGAGTGCTCTGGATCGAGTTGAGGTCACTCTGCTATCTGATCTTTTATCGCTCTAGTTTCGCTCTACTCTATCTCTTCAAATCACATGTAAGAAATGAAATGCTCCCATTGATTATTTTTAGATTTTTTCCCTAAGTCTATCATAAATGCTCAACGACTCGTCGGTTCATGAAGACGGAGTTCATCTTGAAGAATGTCACACAACATTGCTAGTGTTGTCATGATGCTCAGGATAGTTGTTAAGATTTTTGCTTTCACCAACAGATATCGGTGATCTATCACGAAAAATTTAAAAATTTGCTTCCTTACAGACGGCTGTCAGGTTACATTAGCAACTTAGCCATTTTATGTGTTGACTGACAATTATCAGTAAGTGTAGACAGCTCATCCTTTATATTCACCGATGATTTTCAGTATGTGTTTACTGATGGGTTTGTTTTCTCAAAATTATAACAAGTAACATAATATGCATCTTTATTCATGCAGATTTTGACTATCTATCAATTTGTATAATGGAACTAATGCAAAATATGATTTGGTGTAGTTTAGTTCCATACTTACTTGTTCATCTCAAGTGGGGGTAGTGGTGTCACTGGATCTATTGGATGGGGTGTCACCATTTGCATTGCTTGGTCCAACTTCATCATTGCTTGAAGATTTTCTCCACATTTTGTCTCTATCCCTCCAAATATCTTCAATGGTCTTTCCATTGAGATATATGCTTGTCTCTGTCATTCGGTCTTTGCAGTCTTTCTTGAGATGACCAACTTTATGACAGTGTAAGCATGCCATTTCGGGGTTTTTCTAGCCTCTAGACCTTTTGGTCCATTCTCTCATGTAGTTTGCAACAATGTGACCATATCTACTACATGCTATACAATTTATCCATGTACTGTAGTCCCATACATATTGATTACCGATTCTCTTTGGTTGATAGGGAGTTTCTTGACCTTTAGGCTTCCATGCTTTCCTTTTCCTTTTCCAGCATTCAAGGCTTGTGTGCCCATTCATTTTTCATGTTGGATAATATTTGTCCATGTAGGTTTCCTTCTTTGGTTGATCCATCTTAGACTTACATTCATATGCTTTATGTCCTTTCTTGTTACATTTATAACAGAATCCTATGAATGAAGATGTGGATTTAGCAATACCTTTCATTTTTCCTCTACAGACATTTGAGGTGTGGCCTTGCTTTCCACAGTGATTGCATGTCAGCTTTCTTGGTCTTGGATTTTCTTAGAAATTCTTTGGATTGGCTTGATTTGACGATTCTCCATTTTTAGTAAAGACTAGACCGTTGTTGTTGTTGACTCTTCATTGTCTTTCAAGAAAACCATCCATTCTTTTATTTCTTTCTTCAGCCTTTCTGATAATTTCATTATGCTATTGTTGAACTCTAACCTCATGCTTTAGTTTTCCATTCTCTTCTCTTAGTTCACCGATAGCCTGTACTCTTTCAATGAGTTCAATATTCATTATGTTTACTTCTTGAATCATAAGAATAATCTGGTTTGTAATCTCATGGTGATGCTCAGCATGTCTTTAAACTTCTAATTCCTCTTGTAGCTTCTTTGTAATCTTTCTTTTTTCATCAATAGCTAGTGTTCTTTCTATTTCAACTTCTCTAGCAGAACTCATCACATCAATCATTCTTACCATGTGGATCTCTTAACCGATTTGCAACATATTTATTTGTTATGTCAGATGATGATTGATCTCTTTTATATTTGTGATGTTCTCTTCTAATGTATCTGATGCATTACTTGTATTTGATCCTGAAGATGCAAATAAATCTGGAATCTCTTCTTCTTGATAATATTTTCATTGCTCCCAGTTGCCATGCCTTTTATCTCATCCAACAACTCTCTCATCTTGATTCTCGCTTCTTTATAATGTTCATATAAAATATGTATTTAAAGCTTTTTATCCTCAGTATTTTTATCAAGTTTGTACTTCTCCATTGTATGATCTTTCCGCTTAAGCCTTTAAGCTTTCCAAGAAGAGACTTAGCTCTGATACCAATTGTTGGGATTAATGGGAAGTAGTACTAATAGGGGAGGGGTGAATTAGTATCTCTAAAACTTTTAACTCTCTTCACCATTCATCATTAGTAATCATTCTTTTTGTATTAACGACCATATCTGATGTTCTTTCTTATGCATGTAATATTAATTCATAATCTTTAATTTTTTGCAACATTCATATAAGTAATAAACACGTAACACAAGATATGATATCATAGAAAACTCCTGTTAGGAAGTAAAAATTGTGGTGGGGATGGCACCCACAAAAATTCTCTATCTATAGAATGGAAGAGAGCCGGTAAAGGCTTACAATTGATCACTTCTAATGATCTACCTAGTTAGGAGTATTAAAGTGGAGACCTGTTAAGATCTACTCGGTTAAGAGCTTTAGCAACACTAATGAAGTGTGCACTCAGTTAAGAGATTTACAATAGGACTGTTAGGTCCAACTTTCTTGAAAGGATTTCTTAAGTGTACTACACTTGTTAGAATGAGTACAATATGTTTGTCCTAAGACTATGCAATCTATAATTGCTGATCATGGATCCATTAAAGCTCTCATAATATGAAAATCACCTATAGTGATGGATTAATACCTTTTCATGCTCATCTGTAGTCTGTGTTCTGTTCTTGAAACTGATTTGATCATTTTCTATCCTTCTGCATAAATTCTCTTATCTGATCGTTAGTTGCTCTTAGTGGCTACAATCATCATTAAACAACAACACATTCACAATAGATTGAGCATTTGTTTATACAAGTATTTGACCTATTCTAGATTCACAAATTACAAGTTAACTTTAGATCCAAGGTATACAACTTGACCTTGATCTTTTAGTTTGCATGTTTTAAAATAGTTAAATTTATCAAAACAATAATAATTACATTGCTTCCTCCACACATAATCGATTTAAAACAAATCAAGAAGCTAAATATACAACTTCAGTGTTTTATCTGACGTGGAAAGTTAGATCCACTTTTTGTGGGATGTAACTGATTGTCGGTTCTTGCTCATCGGGTTGAACTGGAAGTCTATCAAAGTTCCTTCATTGAACTGATTGTCGGGTTCCCTTCATCTGTCGGGTTCCTCTCTTTGTTGTTTTTTCAGGTTGCACTGTTAGTGTTTGTCAGGATGATTTGTACTTGGCAGTATCAGGTAACCTTGACGTCGAGTAGTGATGTGCCCTGTCTGTCGGTGTAGTTTAAACCGATGGTGTAGATCATGTTTTTCCTTGTATATACTAATGGAAAAATATAATGCCTTCATCATAAAAATATAGTGAATGGGAATCAATGTTTCATCATCTTCTCCAAAAATGTGACTTAGGGCACTGTATATTCCTCTATCTTTTGAATTGAAATAATCTAATTTGAAAGGCTCTAGAGTATTAGGGCCTACCACCACTAGGTCTCCTATCTTGTTGAATAATTCCCTCAAAGGTCCACCTCTAAGGTAACTTCTTTGAGCCTTATATACTTCTTTGAAATATTCAAAATCAATGTTCTCCATTTGAAAAGAGGTATCGTTTAACTGGAATACTTCTCTTATTTCCTCAGGTGTGATGCTTATTAATACATTGTCATTTATGTCTCTCAGAACCATAGATACATCATCATATGTCTCTTTAATTTGGATTAATAATTCTATGTCCATGAAAACCCCAGGGACTATTAACTTTCCCACATCAAACTTCCAAATGTTACTATTGGGGGCAAATGCATTCCTCTGGCTAAAAGCCACCTTAAACAAACCCAGACCAGTCATGCTAATCTTGGCATCTCATGACCATCTACCCCTATCATACAAACCCTCACCCACTTTCAGACGAGGATGTATTGGAACTATATCATTGAGTTTGGTTGTGTCATTGGTTGACCTATTTAATCGCTTCAGGATATCCTCACAAACATTTCTCTCCTGGTAATCAATTTTTCTTGAAATTTCTCTTATGGGTGCCATCCTTAATTTAGGGTTTCTAGACAATAAAATTATAGTATCGTATGCAAACAGTCTATTTCATTCACAACACCAAAACCCTCCTACGAATTCAATTCCTAATTTCTTAGAAATGCAGTCTCAGAAAAGCTTACCCGTTGTGCAAAGTTGGAAAATAGATAGCAAATTCCTCAATTCAGCTCTACTTTAAATCACTTCGTCAATTATGGCTTTAAAAACTTGACAAGATAATATTATGCATATTCTCAAGTAGACTCAGCATTTAATTCCCACTTGTACTGCCACACGCTGTGCCATTACTTTCACTTTGTTTGAAACTTCGTGGAATAATGGTTCAAAAAATTCTACTTTAACAATTTAAAATGTGACTGTTGATCTTTGCACTTCCTATTAAATCCTGCGGCTAGCAATGGTTAATGAAAACCACCATCAGGTTGGACACATTTTCTTCAGGCGTAATGCCTTGATGAGTAGATCTCGATCACATTTTATTTGAGGCTTTATGTTGTCTGTTCGATTAAATCAACTTACAGTGACTTTACATTCCTTTATAACCCATGGTCGATGATCTCCTTTAGGCTACGTGTCATGCTAGCATGATGCCTCAATGGTAAATCTCCTTTCATCTCTAGCTTAAGGCTTTATGGTCACCATTGGATCCTTTTAAAACTATCAGTGTTTTACCTTCCTTTAACTTTAGTCAGGTCCCGTCACTTATCCACATGTCGTGCTAGCGCAATGCCTTAATAGCTAGATCACGATCATTTTTTCTTTGAGGCTTCACAATGTTTTTCTAATCAAAACCCACTTGATTGCATATTAAACTTACCCTTTAATTTGTAACTACAGGTCCTACAAGCTTATGAAAGACACGTGGAAGCAAGGTGAAATGCCTCAATGGTTATCTATTCTGCATCTTGTGATTAAGGAATCATGCTAGCCGTCAAATGAATTTTAAGTCACACTACCTTTATTTCATTCATTATCACTAAACAGGGCCCGCCATATGTCAGGTGTCACTCAGGAACGATGCCTTGATAGATAGATCTTAATCATTTTTTGGCTGAGGCAACATGTTGTCTGTTGGATTAAAATAGACTAGCACGGCACATGATATAAAGTTAAAAAGGCCCGCGGGGCATTTAGACCTAGGATATAATATTAAAGTGATAGGTATATAGGATAAACAAAAAATCACCCCGCTCGATGTTAAAGTGAACACATGGGTTCATGAGACTTTAAGTGATGAATAAAGCAACTAAAAATTAGAACCCACCCTAGAACCTTAGAGTTTAGAACACAACCCAAAGTTTGAAAACACAATTACTAGGGTTTTGAACAACACAGAACCTGGTTTAACCTTGAAACACATGACTCATCACTTGAACTAATTTTTTTTTTATATCCCTAACAGGTCTTAATGATTAGAAATCTACATTTTTCATTGGATTTACTAGTTATTTTATTCAAACTCACATATCTTGACTCCTCACTTCAAACTTTACATTCAAAATATTATCTTAAATATTTGTACCCATGAACATTATGTGAATTAGTACGTTTTTCTTTGCATCATGACCCACAATCTGACAGAGTGAATGATGTCCAATTGCTATAAAACCTCATGCATATCTTTGCTAACAATTTATTGTTCAAGTCATGATGTACTAAAGACGCCTCCTCCTATGAGGACCAGCAATCCGACATCATTGCCAACTACAATGTCAGCAACAAGGAGCATGCAAACATCCATGTTTGCACCCTCTATACCTAGTAGATCCTTGTTTTTCTATTTTTGATTATGTGTTAGTTATGATTTGATTTGTACTTTAATCTTGGGTGCATTTCATAGTGTAATAATTTTGTGTTGTACAAGATACACCTCCTCGGGATATAGAGACTAGTACTGGTGATAATTCACCATCGTTTCCTGGATATACCCATGTTTCTAGTACAAGAAAATTACAGACGTCATTGTTGTTGACCGATGAAGATATGATTCCCTTAAAATTACCTATGCTTCTAGGTACTTTAAAATTATTATTATTTATATTATAATTGTAATTTACTTATACATAACTCATTTTGGATTGATGATCCCATGATGTGTTTGTAGGGAACAATGTTTTTTTAATGAAAAGCTTAATGAGATGACATTGTCGCTATTCTAGCCCACCATATGTATAAGGTGGATCATCATATGTGAACTAACCCTATCCCATTGCTTTGATTTCATATCATTGCTAGAAAAAATTTCCTTTCATCTATTTATTGTACTATATTCAAGGTATGCAACTTAAATTATTATTTTTTGCTAACAACTTCATTTTTTCTTAAAAAGTAGAATTTACAAGAAAAAAAAATTGAAAGATCAGCTTATAAAATCTTTAGAGGAGCTCTTTGTAAGTAACATTTTTTATAGCACCAAATTTCTTCAGAGAGATTGCAAACATCTAAAGACTGTAAGGGACGCATACAGAAGGAATCTAGTTAACAAACCAAAGTACGAGCATCCTCCCGTGATTCTAGAGAATCAGTGGAAGGAATTCATTTTGGATGCAAAGGAGAAAGCGCAAAGCCAAAGAGAAATTACACCAATAAACGACAATAGAAGGTATGTGATAGTATTAAGTAGAACATAATTATGCACTAATTAGTGATCTTTATATTTATATAATCTAACATATTTCAAACTTTTCATAGACTGCAGGACACATCAAAGGGTACAAAGGCCAGAATAGATAAGATTGGCCAACACAAACTTGGCTCTGGTGGTTATCTGAAACTTCAAGCATTAATTGTAAGTAGCAATAAATGAAATTTTGAATCAATTTTTTTATAAATTGAAAACATGTTTGTTTAATCAAACAATACCTGTAGAATTGATGATATTAAGACAAAAATACAGGGCTCAGATTTTAATGTAGCGCCTACGGAAGAAGACATAAAGATTGGCTTAAAGGAAGGATATAAAGTCATCGTTGAACACCTACGCCAAACCCAACATGCTGTTGCATTGGTTCACACACAGGTAAGTAGGCCAAATGAAAACAATTTCAAATTGAATACTTGAGAAATAATCTATTTGATGTTTATTTCATACTTGATCACATGACATTACAATGCAACCTTCTAATCCTAGCATAGAACCTCCACATGACGAAGACCCTGATGTGCATCGTAGTGATGGAGGTATTCATTTGCTATTGAAAATTAATTGTGTAATTTTTAATACAATTTATCATTTTAAATTGAAATTGGTTTAAACTTTCTTTTGTACATTTTAGAGCATACATAACGTCATGGTGAACGAGTGGAGGATGATATGAGTGTTCACCGTATTCAAGATGATGTGGCACTATCAGGTAAAGAAAATATTTGTTATGTTATTTTAATTTTTTTTATCGGTTGTTATCTTCTTTTAATTAATAAAATACTTGTGACACTAATATAAATTGTTGTGAATTTAACCCATTTAGTTGTTATTGCAATGGACCCCTCTTTGGTGCACCAATGTCCTCCTACACACAGGAGGAGACATTTATTGAGATCACAAGAAGAAGAGGAGGGGAATGACGAAGATATTAATGCTCCACTTAGCTGTTACATTAAAAAATTGAGGAAAAAACCAAAAAAGAAATGATTGCAATAAACCTTTTCTGATAATAAATTATGTTGTCTTAATGAATTTAATTTTGCGCTACTAAATATTGATGAATGATGTGTTGATGAATTATTGATGAACATCCAATTTTTAATTAATTTTAGGTGTTATTGAATGTTATGTGATTATAATGATTGAATGTTATTTTTCATAAATGGATGAGTGAATGAATGTTATATGTTAAGGGGGAATTTAGAGTGATGTTGGGGGGGGGGGGGGGGCTGGNGGGGGGGTGCTGGCAAATGAGCTTCCACCTTCACATGGTTGGCTTTGTTAAGTGGAGAATATTAAACTATTCTCAAAACCAAGTGAATCTCGAGCTAAATTGATGCAAAGCCCTAGTCTACTATCCCCTTAAGGAACCCAACTAAACTCAAGGATTCTATAAGTGTCTTGGAACTCACTCAAGGAGTTAGTCTCAACTCAAGGATCAAATAGAGTGCTCTGACTTTAGACAATCAACACCTCAGACATTTTGAACAAACTCCCTTCCTCTGATCACTTATTCCAACTTCTCTTGACATCAAACATCCACTCAAGGATCCCAATCTAGGCTTCCCACAATGCACCTAGGGCCTCCAATATGTCAAATCTTTCAACAAGCCTTCTCATCTTGTTCTAATACCTCATAAATACTTTAACATGGTCAATACACCATGTTCCACCAGTCCTCCAAGTCTGGTCAAAAGTTCTACAACACAATACACTCCATTAGACCTCTTTCCTTGTAGCCCTAACCAGTCATAAATTTTCCCTTTACTCCAGAACTTTCCAAACAACTAAGTAAACCCCTTATTTTTTTGGATACCCTTTTTAGTGTTCTAAAACATATCTCAACTTCATGAGATGACTCCTTGACTGGTGAACAGTTTTTTCATTGGTCAACCCACAAACTAGGGCTATTAACCTTCTATTTACAAAGCAACTCATACACCCCCTCACTCCCAGGACTCAAGACCCTAAAACAGTCTTAGAACATTATTCAAAATAATAATTCCAATATTTGTTTGTGAATATTGTCAAATAATATTATAACTAATAACTAATAATTCTTGAGCTATTATTTGATAATATTGACAAACAAATATAACTAATAATATTTTTTTATATATAAAATATAATAAAAAATAGAAACACCAAGTTATTATTTGACAATATTCACAAACAAATTTTCAATGTTGTAATCTATGTTTTCTAATCCATTATTTGATAAGTTATGTCTTTGTTCATCCATGTTTTCTAATCTTGAATACTTTTGCATGTTTTTCTATTTTTAATTCTTACAAAGATCTTTCTTTTTGTGATTTGTTAGTTTTATTAATTTCAGTAATTATTTTGAGCATGTTTGCAAAAATTTTGGATTGATAAGAGTTCTAAAGTTTTTGATTAATTTGGATGTAATTGATTTTTTGGATTATATCTCTTTTCAATTGTATTTGAAAACAAACATTTGAATCATATATAATTTATAGATTTCATTTTGTACACTATTGATTGGTCATTTCACATTTTTGAAAATTGAATTTCTATCAGCACACGTTAAATGCTTTCACTGCTAATATTTTATACATCCATCTATTTCATTTCCTTTCAACAACAGTTCAGTGCTCAAAAGAATCGTCTTTGAAAGACTAACATATGCCATTTTTAAGAAAGCAACATAATTTTATTTTATTTCAAATTAACATGAAAACAAATAAATTTACAAATAAGCAGGACACGCTCATCTCAATCTGATGAACAAAATATCAAAAAAATTATTTTTTAAATGGATACTGGTTATGGAGTCAATATTTGGAATTACAAAATTTCAATCTCTGCAAATCAGGAGGTATTGGGGGACGACAAATCATATCACAAATCAAGGACTTATAGCCTCAATTTCTCAAATTAAACACAATCACCATATCTATATTGAGATGTTTCTAAGAGATCGAAATACAGAGAGCTAATCCTTCTTTTTAGATTTGTTAATGATGGATCTATGAATGTGAGGGATGACACCACCACGAACAATGGTACCCTTGATCAAAGTTTGTAAACTTTCACAAGGTCTGATTTTTTTCATCAGTATATGATATTGCATTTTATGATCTATGATCAGATGGTTTGAGAATACAAGGAGATGTAAAGTTGTAACTTAAGTTTGAATTATGAAGATTCACAAAATCCAAAGTATCTGACGAAGCATTTCTTATGAGTTTGCAGACCATTGCAGTGACTATTGTAGTGAGAGTTCTTCTACATGTAGGGAATCACTTAGCCTGTGATTTTCCTCGACTGATCAATGCCTCAGATGAAAATTTTGCTCCACTTCTAGATGATTTTTATGGAACGAAGCCATCTTATTAGGATCTTGTAAAAGGTGTGGAGGGAGTAACAGGGATCATCATGGTGATCCTCATGATCATTGATTTCACTTTGGCTACACACTAGTTTAGAAGGAATGTTCTCAAGCTTCCTCGCCCCTTCAAAAGACTCACAAGCTTCAATTCTTTCTGGTACTCTCATCATCTTCTGGTGGTTTTTTATATCTTGCTCATCGTCCATGGAATTTTCCTCTACCTTGTGCACAAATGGTTCATCAAAATAGTAAGAATGAGTTTTCACTCCCAATTCAATCAATAGAAGTCTGGATTGATTCACAACCATTTAATGACTATTTCAAGTGGCTTTTGAATGTGGGAGCAGATATGGATGTATATAGCACTACCTGTTTGACTATATATTGGAGAGAGGATACTCAGAGCCTTCAGGTCTGGTTATTACAATGTGCGGATATTGAAGGTAAGCTATAAATATTGATATAATGGGATGATTTAATTGTTCTTCTTATCAAAATTCAAACTTTTATATAAGTGTTATTACTGAATTCTTTTGTCACTCATCGATTCATAACCCCAAATCAAAAAAAAATGAATTGCTTGTTTGAATGAGATTTAGTGTTGAAAGAAATTATCCTTGTGTGTCAGGTTGCAATTGACCCAAGAAATGTTATGTCACTACATACGACCAAAGATCAATACCAAATATAAGACTACCAGATAACATTGAAAATTTGTTTGTGAATATTATCAAATAATAACTCAAGAATGCCAAAGATCAATATCAAATATGCAAAACATATGAACTTTTATTGAATCTTTGTGAATAGTCCTTCTAGTATGACTTCGAGCATTGGATGCCCAAATATAGGAAAAGAGAAATACAAATGAACATTGTCTCTCTCTTCCTGTCTTTCGTGTATCCAAAGCTTCAAGTCATACTTGACATCATCAAATCGGTTGACAAATTTACTATTTTTTCTTCAGCAACATTGCCAGAAGAAGGCATATGTGAGTGGTTTGGCTATATTTGAAGCCAGCTAATTTAACTAAATTAAGTTTATATTCTTGTAATTTGTTTGTTGATATTGGGTTGTAACCATGAGTATGGACATGACTAATTAATGTGTATGAGCAGGAAACATATAAGGACATTGGAGGAGTGGCTAGAGGTATGTTTTTAAGGGTATAACATTATTGAGAATTTTTTGTAGGAAGTAGGCCTAATGTATGAATTTAATTATGATTTATCTTCATATAAGATGCAATCTAACATTGGATAAATGGATTTCGTATGCAGGAACAAGAACCCCCTTTGGTGAGTATCCTACGCAGTGTACATAAAGGCAAGGTGGTGATTATTCTAAGGGATCAACATGTATAAGTCTTTTGGGACTTACATGAGGTTGTTAAAAAAAAACATTAATTTAAACTTGATGGTTTACATTGAATTGTTTGTATTTTTGTCATTGAATGGTTCTGGTTCGTATGCAGGAACCAGAACCCCCTTTGGTGAGTATAAAGGTGGATTGTCTTGGTATTTTTCATGTCCAATACCCTTGGCCATTCATCATGTTTGTAAACTATCAACCTTCCCTATCACTTCATCATGACTGAGATCCCTTGGCAGTGTTGTTCTTTTCCATGATCATTTTCATTTCTCTAGCTTGTAAACTGTTGTCACTACTCACTTTTGCTCTTCTTAGTCTAGATGACTTTTATCTTCAAATTTATACCTTTTGTACCTCCGTCATGTTTGAATGAAAAATATCTTTGAGAAATTAACAATGGTGGATACGTTGTATTTCAAGATGAATCTAATGATTGCAATTGCATAAGAGTTATGAAGACTGCTAGATGAAATTTATTTTCTACTTTTATATGACACTAACTATGCATTCTTCCTTATTTTTGTTTAGGGGTAGCAATGGGATCAGGGTTTCAATCTCATGTTTCTTTCATAATGAGTGTTTCTATGTGATTGGTGTCCCTTTTGGAGTGATTCCTTGTTGGGTGTTCAAACAAGTGCTTTTGGTGAGTGCTACTTCTTTCAAGGAGAATAGGAAAATATAGAATGAATTGAAATTCTTATTGAATTACAATGAAGATTCTATGGAGCTTATGGGACTTGTAACTTTTATTCATACAATGCTCATCTTAACCATATTGAAGAATAGAGATAGTTCATAATACACATTACAACACTTTCTAGTGTGAAGAAAGTACAAAATCTAAGCTTTTCAGCAGTGTCTATCAGAAACCATTATAGAGCATCTAAGAACATCCAAAAACTAAATTTGGTAGCATATCAGTCTGAAACTATATGAGACTTACAAAATAAAAGTATCAGTAATGAGAGTTCAAAATAAAGTCTTTGATCCCCGGTCATCATGCAGCCCATGATCCAATGGTGTTTTTGTTTCCTTTGGCCTTATCAGTTTCAAATCTATGCAAAGGGGGATCAATATCTGGCTCAGATGTAGCATCCCAACTGGGGGAATCAGGCACCTTAGATGCCTCATTTTTATCTTTAACATCTTGTTTGGAGATTCCTTTTGTCTTTCACAAACTGATTGAGTTCCTTCAGTTCATCCTGATCAAGCATGTCTTTAGTAAATGCAACTTCATTTTAAATATTTAATATTTATTCAAGTATGTTTAATTGTGTCTTAAAAGAATGCAAACATTCAGTTATGAGTAGGCTGTTTGTTTGTTTCTATGCATACTTCTTGTGAAAACCACATATATACAATAGTTGTGAGTCTAATTAATTTGATTTCCTTCCTTGAACTATTGTTTTCCCCAAGTTTTCCATGGACATGTGCCCAAGTTTGATGTTATATGTGATGTAGAAGTGTTCATAATTTGATCAGTAATTTATTGTTTAATATAATGCAATATATCTATTATGAAATCTACAATGCTTTTTTTTTTGCCCAAAATTCTTGTATTTTGTTCTCTCAAATATTTCTTGGTTATTAATAGGGATTTTGAAGATTAGAATACTACTAATTGTACTTTTCATTTGGCTTATCATTTATTCACACTTTCTTTCCTTGTTCAGACATATGAAGAATACCTTCAAGTTCATGGGAAAATGATCGAGTTTAGTGGTTGCCAATAGGTCTAAAATATTAGACTTGTCTTATTCCTCACAAATTTTACATTCTTCATTGTTGACTATACGAGTTCTTTTCTGCAGACTCCTAGAGGATGGGTGACTAATGGTGCAGAGGTTAATTTCCCAGCTGATCAGTAAGTATTATTGTGATCTCTTGGCTTGGGAAAATGGTTAAACCAAACTTTACCACTTGAAAAATTGATCATGTTGTGTCTCATTGCATCTACAGATATGCAAATTACTTGGAAAATTGGTACCACAATCAAAATCCTATGATGACAAGAAATGCATACTATGGTGCTCAAAAATAATAAACACTTATTTGACAATCTGACATCCTTAGAATGTGAGGTTCATTTATTGATGATTGGGTTTCTTCTTTTTGCAGAAGTTAGTAGAGATGAATGTTTGTTTTTGTGGAAGGCCGCAACTTTTTTGCTTTTCAATCACATAAATTGATGACATTATCTTTACATTAGTATGAAAATAAGATCTTCGGTAAACATACACCGAAAGACAGGACAAGAGCACACCGAAAATACAGATATCAGAGATCACCGAAAACTACTAAGTACAAAGAAAACTGATGACACAGTTTTGTGTGTAAACCAAAAATGCAAAATGGAAAGGATAAAGAGGAACCCGATAGTGGAACTCGACAATCAGGACAAAGTGAAAACTGAGAGAATAGTCAAAGTGCAACCCAAGAGATAGTTCAAGCAAGGAACACTAAGAGACAGTATAACTGACTTCGGAGCATAACTGGCCGACAAAAATAGAAAGTCAGTTGAAGCCCGCAAAAAGTGGATCTGACTTCCAAGTCAAATAAAATAGTTGTATTCTATTTATAGAGTCTTGATTTGTTTTAAAACCATTTCTTCAGGGACAAAAACACATTATTGTAACTGTTTTAATCAGTCTAACTGATTTAAAACACATAGACTAGGAGATCAAGGTCAAGTTGTAAACCTGTGATCTTAGAGTTAATATTGTTTTAAGTGAAACTTTATTAGGTCAATCTATCTTATAAATAGATCTTGTAATCATTCATTATGTATGAGAGGATGGATGAGAGGATGAATGAAGACTAAAAACACATCTATGGATCAGACTGAATGTTTCAAGAACCAGAACAACAAAAGGTGAATTTGGTTATCAAGAACCAAGAACAAAGGCTACCGAGCAACAGGGGTATTATTCAATCACATTAGGTGATACACTTATACATGTACTCTTATATGGGTCTATAATTAGAAATAGGAGATTTCATACACCAGGTCAAAGTGCAATTTTATTACATTCTAACAAGTGAAGCAAAGTGTGAAAATCCTTTCAAGGAAAGTGGATTTAATCATCCAATTGTAAATCTCTTAGTTGAGTGCACACTAAACAATTTTGCTAAAGATATTAACAGAATAGACTTTAATAGGTCTCCATAGATACTCCTAATAGGGTAGATCATCAGAAGTGATCAAATTTTAAGCCTTAACTGTCCCCTTCCAATCTACAGATAGTGAATAATTTGTGGGTGCCATCCCCATCGCAGTTTTTACTTCCTAACAAGAGTTTTTTGCATTATTATATCTTGTGTTGTGTCAATTAATTTCATGAATGTTCACATGTTTGATTAAGTTAAAGAATTGATAGGTCTTACATCAAGAAAGTATAGAACAGATGGTTGGATAAACATTTGATAACTTAAAGGATAAAGGTTAAAAGATACAAAAGTTTTAGAGGTACTGATTCACCCCTCCCCTCTCAGTACACACTTCCCATTAATTCCAACATAAATATGTTGTAATCTGCTATATCTTAGCATGGATGCCTTTTCATTGGCATATATATTTATAATTTTCTATCATGTAGATTGAAATTAATTTTGGGACAGATTTTTATTTTGACTTCTTGGATATGGTTGATGCTATCCACTAATTTTCTTAACGTACTTTTAGCCAAAATTGTAAAATATCATTTTTTTGTAATCCCATGTTCAAGGGATTCTAAACTAACAATATTTTTTGAGGAATTGGTATATCGAGGAACAAAAATTAGTTTGTGCTTCAAGTAGCACAATTTCCCTGGGATTTTCAATTGTATGTATACTTCTCATACTGCAAATGTATCATAGTAAATGTATATATCTTTTTATTACGACAAAGAAAATTATTTCTACCTTAAAGGGGAAGCAAATCTCATGACGCCTGAAGTAAAATAGGTGTCATCATTATTTAGTTTATTTGCTGGCACAATGCATGATAAGGTCATATTAATGTAATTCTTTACAATTGTTCTTGCATGCATTCTATCTACATTTTCTGGTTTGGTTTGTTCAAACCTCCCCATTTCTTATGTAGATCACAAAAATATACAAATATATTGGTTGTTTTGTGAATAAAGTGATATGGAAATAACCTACTAGATGTGGAGATAGCACTAATTTTTTTAATTTTAGATATTCCATGGTCCATTGGGTTCTATTAATAGAGACACTCTCATACACTAACATCACCAGAACATAATACATCTAAGGGACTGCATGGATATGATTTTCTATGATAAAGGCATACAACTAAGAAACCAAGTTGCCCACAACCATACAATTTGAAATTACAAACTGACATATACACTACCAAGCCAAAAGAAAAACTTTCACAGCCCATACAAAACACCCTAAGGCATTTGAGAAGTTGAGCAATGTGTCATCCCAAAAGCAAGATGAGTTGTCAACCTGCGATTGTAAGTCCTAAAAATGTCATTATCCAACATTTGACTGGGTGTATAGATATAATCATTAGACCCACTGCCACATCCAACCCATTGAATTTGAAGTAGAGTCAGTGCCATGCGGCATACAAGTTAAAATAAATGATTATTCTCCAAAAGAGGCACTTTGAAGCTTCTAGTCAACTCTATAAGCCTATTATGTTTCAAGATAAACATATGGTTTTTAAACAATATAGGCACCAATCAAAATATCTACATTTTTCTTGTCCACCATTAATTCTTAAACCATAGCATGTGTATGATCTCATACCTGTATCTGGCTTGACTTCCAACTTTTTCCCCGTAACCACGGGGACCAAAGAACTATCCCAAAATCCCATGTTACATTCTTTTGCATGTCCATCTATGAGGAGGTTTCAACCAAAATAATCTTTCATGTACTACACCATCCATAACGCCAATATTAAACTTTATTAAAAACATTCATTATAGAATTTTATGTCTGTAACTTGCCATTAGCCTCAATTCCATTGGACAAGGTCCATTTTTGGGGCCTTATGGCATTGAAGATAATAGCGATGTCCATTCTAGGGCCTAATGGTATTGATCCTCAATTCCATTGTCTTCTTCCAAAACTGCCCCAAGCATCAAATTAGGACACAATTTCTTATTGACTGTATTTATAACAATTTGTGAATCATAATGCAATTTATTTTGGGATTAGAGTATGTATGATTATTTTCTTGATTTTTTGAATCACACAATTCATCATCAAGACAAATAAATATTATTTGCTCAACGTTTGGAATCACATTCGGTGATTCATCATCAAGAAGATTAAAATGCATTTTTTTCTTCCCATTGAAGAATCAATGAGTGTGATTTGCATAGTGGAGCAAATAATCTTATAGAGTCTAATCCAAAAATAAATTGCATTCTAATTTATGGACCGTGGAAAATTAATTCCATCAATATTCGAATCACTATCCATTTAAATAAAGTGATATCATTGAATAAATTTGCATGGAGACCTGCAAGGAGGGCCTTCATTTCTCCTATATTATTTTATTTTGAGACTAAGCGTTTAGAGCTGCCAAGCAATTTTGTTTTTGTTTTTCAGAATCTTTAATCACTAAAACTGCACTTGCAACACCCAGATTACCTTTTAAGGCTCCATCAAAGTTTATCCCCACCCCAATTTCTTATGTTAACCATTTATCTCTACATCCATTATTCTTATTCAGCCTATAAAAGGTGCAATAATACAAATGAATTAAATTGTGTGAGATTTTGGGATTATGTATTTTTGAATTAAATATAATTAATAGTTGGCTTATGAGTTTAATTGATAATTATATGTTTTTTGTGTATAATTAGTAGTTGGCTTATGAGTTTAATTGATAATTATATGCTTGTTGTGTCTTCCTATAGATATTTATTATTATGGTTGTGTAAATGAAGACATGACCTTTTCTTCTCTTTATCATTTAAATACAATTACATATAATTTGTTATTCATTATATTTCAATTCATCCCGAGAAAGTTGATCATTAGGAATGAGGGAGTGTCACTATTTATGTATGAATAAAGTCATAGTAAATCTTTATTAGTTCAATATATGAGTAATGGTCCCTATTCGTATTTTTTAAATAAGTAGAGATTAGTAACTTATATTGATATACATTTTGTTTAAGATCATAAAAGTTGTCTCAACTTCATGTTCACTATTAATTGAGATTTCCCAATACAAGACTTTCTTATTTTATTTACTTTTAGTATATGACTATATTTTGTTATTTAGATTTGTATCGAACTTGGGTTATATTTGCATTGATGTAAGTGACACTCATATTCATAGAAATTTTATAAATATGATTCTTATAATTATTATGGTATCTCCCTTATGCATTTTTTGTCTATAGGGTATATTATCATATTTTTTAACTATTATAAAATTCCAACATCCTTAATAGTTACCCTCTCTTCTAGAAAGTTATAATGTCATTAATAAAATTAACTTTTCTCCTAGACAATTATTGTTTTGAAGCTCATACTCCGGTAGCACTAGATTAAAACTTATGTTTCAATGAATTGAACTTGTTATTATATGAATTAATAATATAGAACAAGATGTTATAATGTGCGCATCCTTGTCATGTTCGTAACCTTGTTTATTTCTTGTTAGTTAATCATTTTTGCAATTAATAATCCAAATATAAGAGTAGACCCTTATTAGAATTATGATGTTATGATTCTTAGATAGTTTTGAGATATTTTATCTTATCTCATTCCTATACTTTGTTTAATTTGTATATATTAGTTGATTCCTATAATTAAGGTTGAGTGATAACTCTCTTTGCTTTTTGCACTCTAGTATCCTACCCTATTAAGATGGTTAGTAGAGGTCTTTGGTGGCTCTTTTTATATTCATTCTTGTATTCATATGTGTTTTATGCTTATTGAAATATTATATTTTATTGGATGTGGGGTTGCTAAAATTATTCCCTTAACCTCAGTTTTGTTTCACCAAGTGGGTGGCAGCCGATGGTGAAACTATCTGGGGATTCTTCCCTAGAAAGGGTTACATACCCGCTTATGTATTTTTTTAAACAAAACATATTATAATAAGCATATAATGTATTTTATTCCTTACCTTGGTGAACCCATTATGATGTGGTTTAAGATTTTATAGTTGAACTACGATGTCTCTAAGCAGGAACGTAGGCAAGGCCATCAGTGATGAGCCCCCGAGACTTAGGTACAATCCCTTAGGGTTCATCTTTGGTATATTTTATTTATCCTAATAAAAATATAAGAAAGGATATATTTAGGATCACATAATCAATGTTACTAACTCTTGTGCCTTGCATCTAGTTTAGAGACGTGTGCAGATATAGGAATTGAAAAACATGTTGGAGGAACAAGGAAGCGAACTTCAAGTATGCAATGGTATTAGTTATTTGTATCTTATCTTGTGCTAAAAGGTAATCATAAGAATTTTGTCTTGGTGTTTAAGATGAACGTAATTGTAGATCTTCTTAGTATTATTCTTGCTTGAGATTTTATTTATTAATGCAATACAATGTGTGAAAAAAAATATTTTGCATGTTTTGTTGAGAAATATATCCTTTAGCCGAGGCTCCCTAAGCATTGCACACCCTCCTATTGATCGGTTATAATCCTCCCCATAAATATCATGATCAAAGGGTGGCGATTCTTCATTGCCTCCATCATAAAGTATCCTTGTATAGCTAATTTATTTTCCATGCCTTAACAAAGGGATTAATACTGATCTCACTAAACAAATTTTCCATGCACTTACTTGAATAATATTAAAAAAAACACTTTTATACACAGTGATACCACCAAATATTGTGGCTATCCCTTGTATCTCTTATCATCTACTACAACATACAAGCTACCTTCACTCTTGTGATTGACTTTCTTAATACCATAAAGAAATCACTTCCTTTAACAATGACATCGAATCACATTAAATTCCTCATTTTGCTAAAAAATAATTATGATTATTGCTAAATTATCCCAATATTCAATCTCTTTTCTAGTTATAAGAGCATAAATATTTTATTTACTTTTTTTAAAGACATATCATCGATATTTTGACCTTCATTGCATTCATCATCGATGAGAAAACTATATGAACGAAGAATCGATTGACCAATCCTCATTGGTATACCAACCAACACCCATAGTATTTCAAAGACTTCGGTGTCGCTTATATAGCGTTGTTGTCATTATTTTTCAACTGATCACATCATACGTTGGTCGTAAATGCAACCAATTGTGAAATGGGTTGGTCGTACAAGGCACTTATAATTCTTGACACGGAGCCTTTTTTGTTTGACCTTTTCAGCGTCAATGGTCGACTGCTTTGAAAAAAAAGTTCCACGATGACATTGATCGATTGTTCTACATTTGACAGTTGCAAAATTGACCTCAATCGGTCAAAAATTGAGCTAATTTTATTAGTGCCTTCAGAGACCTTGCGGTTGTGGTCTTCCCTTTTTCGCGTTAAACCAAGTGGGATATCCTCTCTCCCTTAGGTATGAAAATTTGTTGTTCCTACCCAAGGGAAGTTTGAAATTTTTGTCCCCAACCTATTCATAGATCACAATATTGCCCTTATGGATGTCACTTTGGTTGGAAAATTTATGGGGCCCAGACTGAATATTGATACAGTGCGGGCTTGTCATCCTTTGTTGAAATAAAATCTAAGTTAGGAAGATGGACTGAGATACTAAAATATGAATGTGTAAGATGGGAAAATGGATGGTCTTTAAATAGGGTTTTGAACAATGGGGATTTGCACCTAAAAGAAACCCTATGCCACATTTCACCACTTAAATTTATTTGTAATGATAAGGAATGTAGATCTAGAAATGTTTGCAAAGGAAAATGGAATAAAATACATACCTCCGAAAAATAATCTGTTGAAAATCCTGTCAAACAGTCTCAAAAACTATTGATTTTTGTGATCCTAAACCGAAAATGTGAGATCTACAAAACCCAAAAATATTTTTCAGATATGGCTTAGGTTGACCTTGACCTATGTTGCTCCGACGAAAAATCTGTTTCGGGACCCAGAAACTCTGTCAAAAGGGTAACCAAATATGCACTTGAATCTGATGTCCTGTACCCATACCTGCAAGAAAAATGGTTTTTTTTTATTGGGGGGAAGGGGTTTGCCTTGGTCAAACCCCAGTTTTGGAATTAACCTTAAAGTATAATGGAAATTGCAGAAATAAACAAAGTAAATAAAAAAATTCACCTTGCATGTATAGAAACCCTTGTAGCGGATTCAAATCCTTGGATCCATAAGTATGGATGTGCCAAATGGACGTAGAATGTAGAATGTAGGATGTAGGATGTCTCAAATAAATTTCTTGTAGATCTTCAACACCAATCTTGAGTGGATCTTGGAATAGGAAGATGCTTGCATGGATGTGGATGGAGAAATCTTCAACAAGAGGGCTCCATAGAGCTTTAATCCTTCAATGGCTCCCAATGGATCTCCTTGATGAATTGAATGCTTGAAGGTGCTTTAATTCTTGAGGGTAGATGATTTCTTCAATATATTATCCTTCATGTGCATAAGTGATCATGTTCTTCATGTATATGTCTTATGGTTAGAGAAAATGAGAGGATAAAGCTTCCTTATATACAAATCTAGGGCACACTCTTCTAGAGAGGCATACATAGGAGAATTAAATTCCCATTAGACCTATACCCCTAGAAGTGGACCTATATTAAATATAATTTTAAGATTCATTTCCTCGAAGACTGAAACAATCGACCCGGAAGCGAGAATTAAATCTTTCCAAAGCCCAACATCCAGAAACCTTGGGATCCTAAAATTTGGACCCTGGGTCAAGGTTGAGGTCGACCTTGACCTAGGTCAGGTTCAAGGTTGACCTTGACCTAGGTTAGGGTAGAGTTCAACCTTGACCTAGAAGGTCAACCTTGACCCTGAGGTCAAGAATCTTAGAATCACAGAGCAGAATGCCAGAAAAGGTAGGAGAGAAGTGGAAAATGGGGCTGAATCAAGGGGAAAAAGAAGATCCAAGTGAAAGACCTAATCAAGGTGCTTGACATGACCCAAAACCACTTACTCAGAGGGATAAACCAGTCCAAAATGGAAGTTCTTCCATTTTGCAATGATACATTTAGCCCCTAGTTTAGCAAGGGTATGGACTCGATGCAAACTCTTGGTAAAGGAGATCATAAAGAAAAGATAATCTTATTGAAATCAGAGGGACAAAGAAATGCTCAAGCCCCCAGGGACTCAAGTCTTTTTCAACCCCAATATTACAACAAGAGAGACAACACCAGTCAAAGAGAAAGAGAGAGAGAGAGAGGAGTGGCTAGCTCACGCAGTAAGATGTGTGTATCTCACTATGAACCACAAAAAGGATAGGATGGCCCACCAAGCAAGCACTTGATAGTCACCCCATAAAGTTGTGCACCTTTTGACAGCTTTGTGCATGTATGTAGTGCATCTTTTGATGGCTTTTATGAAGTATCGATGGATCCATATCCTTATATCACCATGGAATGCATTTGTAAAAATACGTATGTCTTCAGGATTTAGCAACTTATGTGTGTTACCTTCCAAGGATTTAGCATATTGAATTGTAATTGAATGTGTATCTCTTTAGGATTTAGCAACTTGTGTGAGTTAACTTCAGAGGATTTAGCATGCTCCAAAAAAAATAGTTAGAACAAAAATGCATAATATAGAACGAGGGAGGCCGTATATTTGCCCCCCTCCCTGAGATGGAAAAATACATACTATTTTTGACATGTTAAGGAAAGAAAAGAACAAGGATATAGCCATCTTCAACATGAAGACAATATCCATAGACAACACTCAGTCCAAGCCAAGAAGGTCATAGCTCCTATGAGGCCATGGAAGGGATGAATGCAAAGAGATATCATGCAAGAAGTTAAAAAGTAACCCTTGTGAGGGATAGCCCACTATTCAGTTTCCAAGGTGAGAGATTTATCAACCATGGAAACCCAATGTAAAACAATGAAATAGGTTATAATCAAGGACATAGATCCTCAATGTAAACCAAAATTTTCATGTATGATTGGATATCACATAATAGATAGATATTGTTTAACCAAGGGAAAACTAGGTCCCAGAAAGACAGAAAAGAAGGAGATGGCATCCTTTCCCCCCAAGCATAGGAACAAGGATGAAAGGGGACCTATTATATCACACACAACACTATGCAAGACAATGAACCCCCAAGGATTAGGCTAACATTGTTACATAATGTGGAGCTCCATAATAGGAACATAAATTGTATTTAGAGAAAATAGGATTGAAATACAACTCATTGCCACATGATATATAAATAAATTTACTATCAATGAGCTGCCTAATCTCATAATGTAAAGCTTGACATTCATTAGTAGAGTGATCATGAAATCTATGATACAAACAAAAAGGAAGAGTCTTCAAGTGTGGACTACGTTTCTTTTTGCGTTTAGGTCTACTAATCATCTTAGCACAAAGGAGTTTAGGCAAAAGAACTTCTTGGTCAAATTCCTTCATAGGTTCATCATGTTTTGAAGTGTTATTTAAGATGTTAACATTGATGTGTTGTTGAGGATTAAATCCTAATCCATAAGAATTCTCATGCCCCCCATTCTGTAAAGGCATTTGAATTCCATGTTTATGCTTACCACATCCTTGACCATGGAATCCTTTTTTAACTAGTAAATGATAACTAGGACCATAACGAGAAGCCATATTAAAAGGATTGAATGAAACTTCAGTAGTCACTATGTCATCATTAGTAGGTTTTACCGATTCATAGTGGATAGAAGCAGTGACAAAGTTATTATGAAGGGCATTAGAAGTAGAAGAAAAAGATCATTGTTTAAACTCTCTTTGTTGCTTTATAAAATCAACATCAGAAACCTTATACTCTCCAATAAAGGTAGGATTAAAATCCAAGGTTCCCCAATCATCTCCAGGAAGATCATTAGAGGAAGAAGGATAACTTTTAGGAATAGGATTATTGTGGGTTTGAATATTCAAACAAGAATTTGGCGCATCATCCACATGAAGTTTATTTATCATGTTGTTGTGAATAAACTTGATTTGACGGTGAAGGGTGGAAGGAACAGCATGCATCTTATGCAACCAAGGTCTGCCCAAAAGAAGGTTATAATTAAGAGGTCTAGGCATAACATAAAAGGAGTATTCAGGATGACCGAACCTACTTTTATAGTTAAGGTAATGATGCCCAAGGTTTTCTTATCAATGTTATCAAAGCCACGTATAGGATAATTTTAAAGTTGAATAGTTGAAAGATCGACTTTAATCAGTTTTAGCATGTCCATACTACAAATATTAAGCCCAGATCCATTATCAATCAAGATCCTATGAATGATACTCTTATTGATAGTAACAGCAATGATAAGAGCATCATTTTGATTATGTACTTCTTTAGAAGGTAAATCCTTTTGAGTAAATATAATGTCAGGAGGAACCGGGGTAGCATGCATGCACTGTAAGAATGCATTGTTGTTTTCTTGATTAGGAGGTGGAGTGAGAAGAGTTGCTAGAGATTTTTGCAAGGCTTCATGGTATGTAGGTGAAGTTTGAAGAAGCTTTCATAAAGAAATCTTGAGAGGGGTATTGCACAATTGGTTTATCAAATCATACACTTTGCTAGGAATACAGGGTGGAGGAGGAAGAATGGGTTGAGAAGGTGGTAAAGAAGTAGGAACCACCAGATTAGGTTGAGGTTTATTCCTTGTATGATAGGTGTGAGATATTTAATCTTGATCATTGAAATACTCTAAAGACTCCATAGGTTTACCTTCGATGGTAATGCAAGGACAACCTTTGATAGTCAAAAAGGGTTTTGGATAAACCATGTTAGTTGTCTCAACACTACAAATAGATTCACAAGAAGTAAGCAGAGAAGAGATCCTAGGAGGAGATATGGTAGGATCTTGATTCTCCATAAGATCATCACTAAGGGGGAGAGAATTAAGGAAATTCATATCAATCTCCACTAATGCCTCATCACTAGAAGGAATCCCAAATGGAGGTAAAGTATCTATAATGTCTTCTTCTTTCTCTAAAATGTTTGCATAAGGGGAGTGTTTTTTTAGAAAAAGAGTCACCCTCATGTATGAATATGTTATCCATTAATAAATCACCCTCTTGTATCAAGGCATCTTCACGATGAGGGGATAAATCAATGTTTGTATCCAAGGGTTTGTTAGCATTTTTTCCTGACCTTGTCAAAGAAAAGGCTAATTAACAATGATCAAATAATCATCCTACACTTCGAGCTCAGAGGCTCAGGCGGGTGTACCTATTGGTTCACTCTTTCAGCAAATCATGGGATGGATTCCTACCCATCACACTAAATCTAACAATCATTCACAGCTCTTTAAACAGAAAAGTAAAAATGATTTGATATTATGGATTAATGATGACAACTGCATAAAGAAGCAAAGACCAGTGCCTTGTCTATTGGGAAATAGAGTCATATAAACATATATTCACAGAAAACCCTCTAAATCAAAACACATAGGACCTGAATGAAATGCCTTAGATTTCACTCTTTTCACTCCAACACCTGGACATCAGATTCATATCCAACCTTGAAACCTCTGAATTTGTCTATAAGATTTACTCTTTCCTTGAAAGAAACTAAAACACAAGTTCACAATTACCTTATAACTGGTGCACTAAAATGCCTTACAAATTTATGCACAAAGATTCAGGATCAAACACAAAGACATCAGACAAATACTGGTAAGGGATTCCATTTTTTTCATTAAAAACTTCTGATTCAATACATCTACATAGCAAAGAACTCAAAACCAGACACACGAAATGAGAAAGTTGACTTGCAGCATTAATTTCCCCATCCCTCTACAATTGAGAAGACAAGAGATATAGAGGAATTGAGGAAACAAAATTTTTCACTGACACCTATCAATTCCTCCCAAAATATCTGAAACCGATCTCTTCTACAACTGAAAAAATATGATCTCATCTGCACCCAAAAAGATTGCAAAATCCAAATCTCCATCTCAAGACCTTTCCAACGATATATAACACTTAATATCTCTGATAAAAATGCCCCCTGAATCACTAAGCACACTTTCCCTTTGGGTGCATATCTTTTCAACAGTTTGAAATATTTTGAAATATTTGAATTTATATGTCAATTCAATAGTCTAACTATTGAAGTAAAATGATATTTTATTTTAATATTTCAATCTACATTTTAATCCTCCAGAACTCACCAGAATCTGCCTAGTGTCACCTCCTGGTTGGCTCTGAAAATCCACCTCTGCATAGCCTCTGCGACTGTGTGACAAGCAAATTTTGGGTCTGCGACTGGCTCCAGTGCGACTGCGCGATGAGCTGAATCGCCAACTCACATGTCTTTTTCATCACCTCAATCTTCATGCACGACTGTGTGATGAGCTCACTTTTGGTCTGAAAATGAGCGACTGGCTCTGATGCGACTGCGCGACAAGCTGAATCGCCAACTCGCATGTCTTTATCATCACCTCAATCTTCATGTGTGACTGTGCGATGAGCTCACTTCTGGTCCATGACTAAGTGACTAGCTCTTATGTGACTATGTGATGAGCTTAATCATCAACTTGCATGTCTTTTTCATCACCTCAATCTTCATGCGTGACTATGTGACAAGCTCACTTCTGGTCCACGACTGAGCGACTGGCTCCTGTGTGATTGCGCGACGAGCTGACTCACCAACTCGCATGTCTTTTTCATCACCTCAATCTTCATGCGCAACTGCATGATGAGCTCACTTCTGGTCTATGACTAGGTGACTGGCTCCTGTGCGACTGCATGACGAGCTCACTTCTCGTCTGTGACTGAGCAACTAGCTCCTCTGTGATTGTGCGACGAGTTGAATCATCAACTCACATATCTTTTTCATCACCTCAATCTTCATGCATGATGAGCTCACTTCTAGTCTACAACTAAGCAACTAACTCCTGTGCGACTGCATGACAAGCTCACTTCTGGTCCGCTGCTGAGCGACTGGCTCCTCCACGACTACATGACAATCTCATTTCTAGTCTGCGACTACGCGACAACAAATAATTAGAGGACCATAACTTTTGATTTTCAATCTGGGTTTTATAAAAAAATTTCTATATAGTGTACACATGGTCATCTCAAACATATTAAAAATTCAGCTTGACCCAGTTCATATTTTTGGAGATATGATAAAACAATGTGGCTAGATGTGCTCCCACATTTGCAATTAAAACTTGAAATTGTTCAGAGACTTTGTTTACTTTCCATATTTTGTATTTAGGTCACATGCCAGTTTTTTTGCTTCCATATTTTCATTTATTTCTTACAGATCATTCAAACTACTGTCTTTTATTCCAAATTGATTTGCATGACTTCACTTACCGGTAGTGTTATGTTCATGAACTTCCAGGCTTAAGAGGCATATCATACAAAACTTTGGAAAATCCCACATCAAGTTCACTTTGTGCATCTTCGACACATTTCCCATCTTCAATTGACTGAAACGTAGCCTATTGTGAAATTTGACCATGAAGCATTGAAATGGCAGCCATTATAAACAACTTTTTATATCTATGCAATACTGATCTAACAAACAACAACTGGCCTTTGGAAATGGCCCTAAAAATTTGACTGAAAGGTCTACCAGAGCTCCCAAATATAGAAGCCATATCTCCATGACACCTTCAGAAGTGATATATTTTAAACTCCCAAGTTGACCATTTTCATAAATTGCAAATGCACTTGTCAAAACACGTACAAACTAACTTCAGATTCACTTCTCTAAAGTAGGTCACTTGATAAAACTCAGAAATGTGCAAAAATGTAGACTTAGGTGAACGCCTCCAAATGGCTACCTCCAAAACATTTCAAAATTGAAATATGAGAGCTATAACCCACTATACTTGCTTAATGAAATGTGTTGAACCCACTCCGCAAGTGGTATTTCATAAAAACATCAGGTCTCTTTTTGCATGCATTCAAAGTAATCCTTCTCGGCAACCTTTTAGAGAAATTTTTACTTAGTAACTCTAAATTTCTTCAAAATTTTGAGAGTACTAACAGTGGCTCTATCTGGGGATGCGTGCCCCATGTGGGCATGTAGAGAATTCAGAATCATTGGTACAGTAGACCATTCAAAGAAACAAATTAGATTTTTCTCTTCTATCTTCTCCTTTCAAAACTATCTCTTCTCAAACTGGGAATCCTTATTGAAAACCACACACAACACAACTGAAAACAAAGCAACTTCACAAATATACAAATTATTCAAAAATTTCCATAGGCCCTTCCTCATTTGAAATCAACATTTACCCCTATCAAAAATATGGTTCTCATCTCCATGAATCACGGGTAAATTGAAAACATCACTTTCATCTGCCTGGTCCAACATACTGCCACAAGTCTTTAGCATATCACATGTAAAATAATCAATACCTTTACTGTCAATATGCAACGGGACATCACAAAAGTACATAATGTGTTGATCACTATGTAACACAAGGCTATCACATTCTTTTAAAATTTCAACCAGCTGAAAAGAAAAACATTCCAACTCCACTACCTAGATGGAAGGATGCTTATTTACTTCAACTAATGCTTGGACATCAAAGGAAAAAGATTCATATTCATATTCCATCCAATGTGTATCACACAAGCATTCAAATGAATCATGCTGAACTACAACTTATGGTTTCAGATTTAGCAAATCCTTAAAAACATCAGCATACTGGATTGGAAAAATAAAAGACTCACTTTCTGTCTAATAGCTGACATGTACTTGCTGATTCATTTCAACATCTTTAAATGAAAATGCATCAACACTTTCATTATCATCCCATGCTTGCAAGAATGAACATACCTCTGGCTGAAGCAAATAATCTGAAGTAGAATCTAAATCTTCTCCCAGCTCCACACCAAACATTTCAAACTTTGGTTCAAGTAAATAATCAGCCAGTTCATTATTATCATCTTGGCACACATCTTTCTGAAAACTTTCAAAGGTCAGTTCATACAAATTTTACATTGACCCGCTTGTAGAAACTTCATAATCATTTTCATGGTTCTTAGGATCAACAACTTTGCATGACAAGTCATAAGATGAAAGCATACAAACTGAAAAATCAATACAATCATCATTGTTAGCTAAAACAATAGAATTCATCTCTATTTTAGACAAATCAGCATCTTCACAATCATCTCCAGCATATGACATGTCTTCATCTTTTTCAAATGGCTGCACATAAACCATCACTTTGTCTTCACAAAAAATAGAGTCACTGTGAATCCATGGATCTTCTTCCTCAACTGATTCCTCACACATATCCTCATTATTAGCATCAACAAAATCTGATAGGACTTCATCATTTGAGGCTGCAAAATCAACATCTGATAAAACACTTTCCCCCTCTTTACTTTCCATAATTTTCTTTGAAACATAATTTACATCATGGTTATTAAGATCAGCAAAGATAAAGATACTTTGACAGTGATTTTCTTTTATCCATCCACACCTATCTACTGTGTTTGATATATTATGACAGCGAATTCTAGTAGATGGAAAACCCCTTAGAATGATTCCATATCTTAAATTATTTCCAATGCCCATTGTTGTTATAAAATCTTGATGCAGAGTTCTGGGCTACTTGTCTCTTAACAAATAATTCATCTTTTTACCAAATGCCCCAAAATAAACAACCAAACAAAAAGTATCATTTGGTCTAAATTCTATTGGGATTTGACCCAATATTTCTGCAAATCTAAGGTTGAAATGAGGGATAAACTCACCATCCTTTATTTTTATCTCCATGAAATTCTTCATCGCTGCAACTGGATTAAATCATTTTACCAAACCACTCCAAAAATGATGATCTTAACTCCTCCCATGAAGAGATAGAATATTCAAGCAAACAGGAGAACCACCATATGGAATCATCTATCAAAGACTGGATAAACAATTTCATAACGCTATCCTCACATTCAATGTCAAAATATTCAATTAAGTCCATGAAATTTTTACAATGCTTCTCAGCATTCTCATCTCTCTCACCCCTAAATCTAGGCAATTTTTCTCTGATTTCGGGTGGAAAAGCATTTGGGTAACCATGAATACCTTCAAAATTAAGAGTTGCATACAATTTATTAATGAAACCTCTCCTCAAATTACAGGGTTGAGGCTGACTGGAACTCATGGCTACACTTGGAATCGTGTAAGGGAGCATATGTGACTCATACATCATGATATTTATACTATTACAAATACTATCTTAACAACAATAGATCCATCGATTACCATTTTCATGCCCTCTTACAAAAAGACTAAACTCTCTTCCAAATGAGCATGAAATCAAAATATAAACATACTTCTCAAGAGTATATAGAATACATTCAACAACCAAGAAGCATCTCAACTTATCACCATTATTTCCTTTTCTTAGAGCTACTTCACTTCATAAGGAACTTTTCTTTCACATGATAATATAAGGATTACCTGAAAGGAAATTGCAACTGCTACTCTTATTTCTTTGACTGGAAATTGGCAGATCTAAAGCCTTCTTAATAGCTCCATCGGGTTCATTTCAACATAGAGTCACCACCTCCTTATAGGGGAAAATTTTCAAACAGCAAAAGCCATTTGACATATATAATTATATTTTTGGGTTCTCTCCAACCAGCAAATCCGCACAATTCCCTTTTATATTCACTACAATAAAATACTTCCAAGGTATCCTTCCACAAATTTGAAACTACTTCCAAATTATATCAGCTCGACTCTTTCTTTCAAAGCTAGATTCTGGGGTTAACACATCAAATGAAAGGAAATAACTCTCCTACACTCACAGACCATTTTACTGAAACTTTACTTAACTCGCCATTCTGTTATCATTTTTTCCTAACCTTGTCAAAGAAAAGGATAATTAACAAGGATCAAATAATCCTCCTACACTTTGAGCTCAGAGGCTCAAGCGGGTGTACCTATTGGATTCACTCTTTTAGCGAATCATGGGATGGATTCCTACCCATCACACTAAATCTGACAATCATTCACAGCTCTTTAAATAGAAAAGTAAAAATGATTTGATATTATGGATTGATGATGACAACTGCATAAAGAAGCAAAGACCAATGCCTTGTCTTTTGGTAAATAGAGTTATATAAACATACATTCACAGAAAACCCTCTAAATCCAAACATACAGGACCCGAATGAAATGCCTTACATTTCACTCTTTTTGCTCCAACACCTGGACATCATATTCATATCCAACCTTGAAACCTCTGAACTTGTCTATAAGATTTACTCTTTCTTTGAAAGAAACTAAAACAAAAGTTCACAGTTACCTTATAGGTGGTGCACTAAAATTCCTTACAAATTTATGCACAAATATTCAAGATCAAACACAAAGACATCAGACAAATACTGGTAAGGGATTCCATTTGTTTTTCATTAAAAACTTCCGATTTAATACATCTACATAACAAAGAACTCAAAACCAGACACACAGAATCAGAATGCTACCTTGCAAGATTTATTTTACCATCCCTCTACAATTGAGAAGACAAGAGATATAGGGGAATTGAGAAAACCAAAATTTTCACTAACACCTGTCAATTTCTCCCAAAATATCTGAAACCAATTTCTTCTACAACTGCAAAAATCTGATCTGATTTGCACCCAAAAGGATTGCAAAATCCAAATCTCCATCTCAAGACATTTCCAATGGTATATAACACTTAATATTTTTGATAACAAATGCCCCCTGAATCACTAAGAAAAATTTCCCTTTGGGTGCATATCTTTTCAACAGTTTGAAATATTTGAATTTATATGTAAATTCAATAGTATAACTATTGAAATGAAATGATATTTCATTTTAATATTTCAATCTGCATTTTAATCCTCCAGAACTCACCTGAATCTGCCAAGTGTCACCTCCTAGTTGGCTCTGAAAATCCACCTCTGCATAGCCTCTACGATAGTGTGACAAGAAAATTTTGGGTCTGCGACTGTGTAATGAGTTGAATCACCAACTCAAATGTGTTTTTCATCACCTCAATCTTCATGTGCGACAAGCTCACTTCTGGTCTGCAACTAAGCGACTGGCTCCTGTGCGACTGTGCGACAAGTTAAATTGCCAACTTGTATGTCTTTTTCATCACCTCAATCTTCATGCGCGACGAGCTCACTTCTGGTCCACGATTGAGTGATTGGCTCCTATGCGACTGCGTGATGAGATAAATTGCCAACTCACATTTCTTTTTCATCACCTCAATCTTCATGTGTGACTACGCAATGAGCTCACTTTTGGTCTGTGACTGAGTGATTGGCTCCTGTGCGACTACGCGATGAGATGAATAGCCAACTCGCATGTCTTTTTCATCACCTCATTCTTCATGCGTGAATACACAATGAGCTCACTTTTGGTCTGTGACTGAGCGAATAGCTCCTGTGCGACTATGTGATGAGCTCACTTCTGGTCCACAACTGAGTGATTGGCTCCTCTGCAACTGCGTGACGAGCTAAATTTCCAACTCACATGTCCTTTTCATCACCTCAATCTTCGTGCGCAACTGTGTGATGAGCTCACTTTTGGTCTGTGACTAAGTGACTAGCTCTTGTGTGACTGTGCGATGAGCTCACTTCTAGTCCATGACTAAGTGACTGGCTCATCTGTGACTGCACAACGAGCTTATTTCTAGTCTGTGACTATGCGACTACAAATACTCAGAGGACCATAAATTTTGATTTTCAATCTGGGTTTTTCTAAAATGTTTTCTATACAGACCACACATGGTCGTCTCAAACATATTAAAAATTTAGCTCGATCAAATTTATATTTTTGGAGATATGATTAAACACGTGACTGGATGTGCTCCCACATTTGCAATTAAAACTTGAAACGGTTCAGAGACTTTGTTTACTTTCCAAATTTTGTATTTAGGTCACATGCCAGTGTTTTTGCTTCCATATTTTCATTTATTTCTTACAAAGCATTCAAACCACTATCTTCTGTTCCAAATTGATTTGCATGACTTCACTTATCGACAATATTATGTTCATGGACTTCTAGGCTTAAGAGGCATCTGATAAAAAAATTTTGAAAATCCCACATCAAGTTCACTTTGTGCATCTTCGACACCTTTCCCATCTTCAATTGACCGAAACGTAGCCTATTGTGAAATTTGACCATGAAGCATTGAAATGGCAGCCATTATAAACAACTTTTTATATCTCTGCAATATTGATCTGACAAGCATCAACTGGCCTTTGGAAATGGCCCTAAAAAATTGACTAAAATGTCTACCATAGCTCCCAAGTCTAGAATACATGAAGTCTTTCATGTTTACTAGCCTCTTATAAAATCATATCTCCATGACGCCTTCAGAAGTGATGTATTTTAAACTCCCAAGTTGACCATTTTCATAAATTGCAAATGCACTTGTCAAAACACGTGAAAACTAACTTCGAATTCACTTCTCTAAAGTAGGTCACTTGATAAAACTAGGAAATGTGCAAAAATGCAGACTTAGGTGAACGCCTCCAAATGGCTACCTCCAAAACATATCAAATTTAAAATTTGAGAGCTGGAACCCACTATACTTGCTTAATGAAATGTGTTGAACCCACTCCCCAAGTGGTATTTCATAAAAACATCAGGTCTCTTTTTGCATGCATTCAAAGTAATCCTTCTCCGCAACCTTTTAGGGAAATTTTTACTTAGTAACTCCAAATTTCTTCAAAATTTTGCCAAAAAATTCCCTTTGTAGGTGGATAACGAGAAAACTAAAAAAGAAAATAAGAAACTTTGGAAAGCCAAGAACATAGAAAAGATGGACACTAATGTTTTTGATGTTAACATTCTAAAGGATAATGTTACAAATTATCAAGAGAATCAAGAAAAAGAGGTTGTGGTTGTCCTCAAAACCAAACAAAAGACAGTAGCAATGAGCCTCAAAAAGTGGAACAATAGAAGAATGGTATAGCTTGTTGATTGTAGAATGTTAATAGATGATATTGATGATGATTTTATAGATTATGGTTATCATTGATGGAAAAACATTACATAGGTGAGAAATTTTTGTGTATGTATATGAATTTGTAGCAACTGGTACACAGTTATATCTAATTGGTAAAGAGAAGTTAAGTCAGAAAAGTAACCAATGAATAGGATCACAGGTGAAGGACAGCCGGTAATAAAGATAAGTTTTGTTATCGATACATTGGAAGGTGTAAAGATAATATGTGAACTAAGATTTGTGACCGTGAATTTTAGGTCACACCATTAAACAGATAAGTGAGGATATTATTAATCGGTCAGTTCAGTGAGCAAGTAAAAGCTAAAGGTTATTGAACAATTTTGATTAATTGACTAAATTAGTTATGACAGTGGATGATTCAATGAATCTATATAACCTAAAAATATAGTAAATTGTTCAAAGAGTTGAATAAGTCAATTCTTAGGTAGTTGTAAACAAATTTGTGTATGAATCCAAGGTATATTTTTGCCAATAATATTGAAGGAATATTTCACATTGGGGATAACAACATAAAGCTTGTTATGGACGACGTAGTAAGGATTTAAAGTTTCCATGAGTTATTAATGATTGATAAAGCTATTTTTTTAGGGAAAAAATATGTAATTAGGTTTAGAGTCAAAGGTAAACACAATATATAAGGTTATATGATGATATTTGTTGAGAGAGTTATGTTGTTGGGAAGCAGTTAAAGTGTTGTTGAAAAGTAAGATCTTGGACAATGATTATTGAGCTATTTCTAAAGAAGCTACATGATTAGATTCAGAACAAGAACAGAGCATCAAGGATCCGATTATCATTTAGGAGTGCATATCATAGGTCAATTTTTATTGTTGTATTCCTAATAGTTTCACCAAGTTAAAATCCCTTAATAGGGTAGTCTCTCACAAGACTTTATTGTAAATCCCTTAACAAGGTGAACACTGTATAATTGGGATTAAATCCTCTAACAAGGTAGGTTGTAATGGAACTATAGGTACTTCTAATAAGTTATCAGTCACTCCTAATAGGGTGAGTCACCTAGAAACTTACATATTGTAAGCTCCTAAAACAACGCTCTTTTCTACTACAATGAGAAGATTGTGGGTTTCATCAACACTGTGGTTTTTCCCTTTGATCAAGGGCTTCCATGATAAAAATCAAAGTGTTATGTGTGTGCATGTATTTGTTTCCAAAATTTCCCATTCTGCCAATTTTGGCTACAAGTGGAGTAAATGAGGCTCCCACAAGGGTAGAGTCCAGCTTGTATGAATTTTGTATTTTTCCTTGACTTGATCTTGCTCTCTGCATTTTTTCTAGGTCTTTGGTTTACCCTTGTTCATGTTTAAAGACCTAAGTACAAGAAACCCTATGAAATTCCTTAAAGCCCTAAGTTTTGGCGGCATGTTATATTTCCTTGTTACTTTATCAGGTGACTTAAATGTATTTTTTAGTCATGTGTGTATTAACATTTCTCGACTATCTCTTAATCTTTCAATCTAGAGGGAATATTTTGATGACATGTAACTGATTGAATGTTTTAAGATGTTAAGTTGATCGCTGAAATGAAGAAGGATAATGCAAGACATTAAATCAGTTAATGGATTATATTGTCATTGATGTCAACTTGATATAATCTAATCGTTTATAATCAAAGTGTCAAATACTTCAAAGAATCAGAGAGATAAATATTATGCTTTTAGTAATTTATATAAGACAAGCACTCACAGTATGACTTCAAACACTAACGGTCAGTGAAACACCGATGGACAAAGATCACCAAAATTCAAGTCACAGTGATTCCCGAGCAAGAACACCGACAAGAATTATAGACAAGCAGAGTCACAAGCATAACCGATGGCCAAAAATATAGTGTAAACCAAAGGAGAAGCCCAAGGAGAACTAGAGTGTTGACTGAAGCTCTCAAATATTTAAACATTGAAATTAAATTGAGTTCAGAAACAAAAAAATATCTAGCTAGCAGAGCTAAATATGGAGTTAACTGGTAGTTATCTTTTTTTCCATTGACAAGATAAAGCCAGAGATAAGTAAGAGATTTAAATTTGTTTTGTCCAGTTGGAAAGAATATCTCTGCGAGATAAAACAAGAGTTTTTCTTTAAATCTAATTGGCAAGATTTGTGGATCACACCAAGATCAAGAAAATCAAGAACCTAACAATGGTGATATTATGTCTATAAAGAGACAACTCAATTCATTATAAAGTGTGGTGGGTGAATGAATGAAAAGAGAACGCTAAAGAGAAACTGATGAAGAGCAACTTCATACAATCCTGATCAATCAAGCTGAGGAAAGAGATAAATTTTTATGTAAACACCAAGCAATAGAGAATAGTATCACCGAGAAGAATCAAAGTGGAGCAAAGATATAAACTGAGACATATTGATCAGAATATTTTTATGAGATTACAATAGATCTAAAAATCTACAAGTATAAGTTGTATATGTGAACATATCATACTAATTTAGTTTAACCATTGATTTAGAAAGTCTCTTAACCGAGCAGGATTTAAAGATTCTTTCTATATTGAGATACATCCAAAGGAGTGTCAAAAAATTTGATCATGAAGATAGCATGAGATTCCAGATATCTATTGACAAGCCAAGTGAGTGTTTGATCAAGAAAGGTAGCATAGAGATGCCTGATATCAAGTGACAAACTAAAATTTTAAATCCTCTAACAAGGTGACACCTAATAGTGTGTTTGTAACCTTTAAAAGGGTTGGCTCTTCATTGAGCTCACTTCAGAAGAGTGAAAATTTTGGGTTATCGGTCCCAAGTGGTTTCCATGTGTAAATGTGTTTATGAGTCATTACTTTAGTGTTTTGCATTACACATAACTTAACTGGATTGATCGGTATACTCTAGATAATTTATTGTCTTTTGGTAAATTAACAGACTGCTATTTGGTAAACATATAGTAGAAGGTTTTACATAGCATTCTGAGCAGTAGTAATTTGATAAAAGTATTTGAAGGCATTCATCTTATAAGAATGAAGATAACTAGAGGCTTAATATTGTGGTACTAAGTTTTTGGGTTGATAATTGGAATATTTTTAAGGCCACTGACTCGCCCCCCCTCTTAGTTATTACTAATAATTGGTATCAGAGCTTGTGTTCTTAGAAACGGAGTTTGAAAGCTCAAGCAAAAGATCACAAGATGAATAGATGAGATGTGACCAAGTTGAATAAAGACAACTTTAGATCATGGAAAAGTAGAATAAGACTCCACCTACTAGGTATTGGAAATGATATTGTTCAATACTTACATACTGAATATGTGTTGCCGACAAGACCTCACACTCTTGAGAAATTAAGAGTAAAGAATGAGCATAACTGCATGATGATAGAACTTGCATCATCACTCTTTGATGTTGAGTTTGAAGATGTCAAAACCTACACCTCTACAAAGAAAATGTGGTATAAGTTGAAGTTGGTATATGGAGGAGATGCCAATGTACTAAGAGCAAAGGCAGAAAACCTAAGAGGTAGGTTTGATGACCTAAGGATGAAAGAAGGGGAAAATATCACTCAGTATAGCTGCAGAATCAAAGAAGTGATAAATGCTATCTGAGGAGTTGGAGGTGTACTTGAAGAGGAGATAGTGGTAAGTAAAATTTTAAGAACCTTATTGCCTATATATGCTATTAGAGTTTTTGTTATTCAAGATATGAGAGCAGTTGCAAACAATATAGTTACTATAAATAGTATGATTGGTATACTAATTTAATTTGAGATGAAAAACTTTGATAATAGTGTCTTACAATCTATAAAATCTGCATTCAAATCTTCTCTAAAGATAAGTAACTGAAGTCATAAACATGCTGTCAGAAATGATAGTGACAGTGATAATGAGGATCAAGGACTTGATGAGATTGAAGCACTTATGGCCAAAAGATTGCAGAGAGGCAAAGGTAGATACAAAGGTAAATTACCACTTGTATGTTTCAATTGTAAATAGGTTGGAAACTTTGCTACAAGATGTCCAAACCAAAGAAAAGATGATAGAGGAAATGACTGATCATATGAGAATAAGTTTGATAAAGGTGATAATAGAGATTACGGCAGCAACTGACAATCTGACAAGAGAGATACCCTAGACTACAAGGACAAAGGGAAGAAAGCTTGTTACCTAGCTGAGAATAGAGCTACTGACACCGACACCAAATTAGAAGAGGACATCAAGATGGTATTTGTAGCCATGAAGGATGATACAGATGAAGATGAAGAAAGGTATGTAGAAACTACACTTGTATCTAAAGTTAGTAAAAATGATGTATGGATCATAGATAGTGGCTGCACTCACCATATGACTGCTGATAAACAAAATTTTGAGACTTTTTAATACTATAATGGTGGTTCAGTGAGAATGGTAAATGATACACCTTGTCCAGTTGAAGGTAAAGGAACCATAATGTTGAATAACCTAATAAAATGTGAAAATGCCTACTGGGTAAGAGGAAAAAATTATAATTTGTTAAGTGTTTCACAGTTGAACAATTTAGATCATAGAGAAGCATTTGAAAATAAGAAGGCAAAGATCTAAAATGAATCAGGAAGATTGATTGGTACCAGTGAGCAGATGAAAGGTAACCTTTTCTATCTTGATGACACTAACACCACTTGTTTAATGGCTAGAAACAAAGACATATGGTTGTGGAACAAAATATTATGTCACGTGAACTTTGACAACATGATAAAGATAAGAAACAAAAGGAATGTCAGAGGCTTACCGAGCATGACTAAGCCCAAGCATATCATGTGCCAAAATTGTCAAAAAGGTAAGATGACAAAGTCTAGTTTCAAGAGTAAAACCCATACATCTACCGCAATTCTAGAATTAGTCCATATAGATCTATATGGACCCATGAGGACAACCAACTACTATCGAAACATGTATTTTATTCTCTTTGTTGATTATTATTCTAGAATGATGACAGTCATGTTTTTAAAAGATAAATCAGAAGCATTTAAGATGTTTAAATGGTATAAAGCAATGGTAGACAAACAAAGTGAAAAGAAATTGAAATACTTAAGGTCAGATAGAGGAGGGGAATTTCCTTCAGATGAATTCACTGACTATTTCAATGATCATGGAATTAAAAGATAGGTTTCTGCACCGAGGACACCACAGCAAAATGGAATTAATGAAAGGAGAAACAGATCAATTGTTGACTGTGCAAGAACATTGATGATTGAGAAAAGAATCACTCAAAATTTCTAGAGGGAAGTTGTCAATACTGTTGTCTACACACTAAACAAATTACAATTGAAGAAGGACATAAAGAAGACACCATATGAGCTTTGGTATGGTCATACACCCAATGTAAGTTACTTCAGAATCTTTGGTATTCAATGTTATATATTGAAGGATGATAGAAATGGAAAAATTGACTCCAAAAGTGATGAATGTGTCTTCCTAGGGTATTCAACCAAAAGCAAGGCTTATAAATGTCTTAACAAGTCATCTAACAAAATCATTGAAAGTGAAAATGTAAAAATAGATAAATTTGTAGAAAAGAATGATAAGGAAAGAAAAAAAGGAACCAGAGGACTACAATAGGTTGGTTTATACAGAACCTGACACTCTATCCAAGAAAAAGTGTCTTGCTCCCGAGCATCACAACATTGCACCCGAGCATCAGGCTGCAACTACCAAAAATCAGGACAATACTCAAGATGATGTTCTGAACAATGGAGATGAGAACGAAGGTCAAGAAGATGATCAAAGTGATGAACACAGAGCTGAACCAAAACTTGTCAAATATGTCAGAAGACATCATCTACAGAATCAAATCATAGGAGACAAAAAGGTTGGAACAAGAACAAGAAGTAAGTCACTTAACACCAGATGTTTACTTTGTGATTTTGAGCCTAAATCTGTTAACAATACAATTGAGAATGAAGAATGGGTCAGTGCTATGAATGAGGAAATAGAACAGATTGAGAAGAACAATACATGGACACTAGTACTAAGACCAGATGACAAGAATGTCATCGGTACCAAATGGATATTCAGAAATAAGCTGAATGAGAATGGATAAGTCACTAGAAACAAAGAAAGGTTAGTATGCAAGGGATAGAACAAGAAGAAGGTATTGATTATGGTGAAACCTTTACACCCATTGCTAGACTAGAAGGAGTTAGAATCTTACTTTCTTATGCTGCATTTAAACGATTCAAGTTATACCAGATGGACGTCAAATCTACATTCCTAAATGGAATATTGGAAGAAGAGGTATACATTGAACAACCAGGAGGGTTTGTTAATCTAGACAAGAGAAACATGGTATGCAGACTACATAAGGCCTTGTATGGATTGAAACAAGCACCGAGAGCCTAGTATGAAAGACTTCACTCATATCTCATTAGCATAAAAAATTTTAGAACAAGTGAAAATAGCAATTTGTACTTAAAAGAAGATACCGATGGTAATATTCTGATTGCTGAAAATTTTTTTGATGATATCATTTTTTGGGGAAATCAATTGTTATGCAAAACCTTTGCTAATGAAATGAGAAAGGAATTTGAAATATCTATGTTTAGAGAGATCAAATTCTTTCTTGGTCTACAAATTCTTCAACAAGATGCAGGCATATGCATCACTCAATCTAAATACATCAAGGAAGTGATGAAGATATTCAAGATGGAAGATTCCAAACTAGTTGGAACACCTATGGCTATCAGATGTAAGCTACCAAAATAAGACAAATACAATGAGGTAAATCAGACCTTATATAGATCAATGATTGGAAAACTGATATATGTTGTTCACAGAAGACTAGATATAGCACACACGGTTGGAATAGTTGCAAGATTATCTGCTAATTCCAAAAGAATCCAATATGACTATTGTTAAGAGAATTCTGAGATATCTGAAGAACACTGAGGACTATGGCTTATGGTACAAAAGAAAAGGAAAATTTGAGCTACAAGTCTATACAGATGTTGAGTGGGCTGGAAACATTGATGACCAAAAGAACACAACTGGAGGAGCATTGTTCATGGGTGAAAGACTTGTCACGTGGATCAGAAAGAAGAAAGGATGCATCTCTTAGTCTACTACAGAAGCAGAGTATGTAGTTACTTCTACAAATTGCTCCAATATTGCATGGATCAAACAATTTCTAGAAGGTATGAATATGAAGATCCTTGAACCAATAATAATCTATTGTGATAATACCAGTGCAATTAACATTTCTAAATATCCAGTCACACATGCTAAGACTAAGCATATTCCTATCAAGTATCACTATCTAATAGAACAAGTCCAAGCTAAGGAAGTGACACTAGAATATGTTCAATCAAAGGAACAATTAGCTGATATATTCACCAAGCCATTACCAAAGGATACATTTGAGTACCTAAGACATAGACTAGTGCTCTAACCCTTGTCTATCGGCCAATAATCTGACTAGGACGTTGCATCAGCCCATACCAAATATGAAGATTAGTCATGTTGATGCAAACACTAAGATGAATAAAAACATATATATATTTACATAGCAAGGTACATATCTGCACCAAAATCAAAACATTGTATTGCTGATGGATAGGGAAATTCAAGGAATATATTATGCAAAGGGATGGAACATGATATAGATGATTATTTTGATTGGAATTATTGTCAAAGGGAGAGAATGATCTCATTATCATACAAAGGGAGAGATGATTCCATTATCATATAAAAGGAGAGATGATCATAAAGGAAGAGATATGATAAAGGGAGAGATTATATCATTATCCATAAGGTGAAGTTCCTGAAAATTAGAAAGAAAGAGTTAATCAATATTCTAAGGGAGAGAAATTGATTACATATGAAATATCCATCTAAGGGGGAAAAGTAACAAAGGGAGAGAGTTCAGACAAAGAGAAATATTTCTGTCAAAAGAAAAAGAGATTATCAAGAAGAGGATCAGTCAAGGCAGAGCACATATCAGAATAGAGATATTACATTATACATCTATCGAGAGAAGGGATTGAATATTTAAGACACCCACTCTGCATGAAACAAATCCAAGCTATTTTTTAGCTTACCGAGAACCAGACATTTGTAATAGTTACATTAGGAAAGCTTGATGAAACTGTATATTTCATATTGTATTAGTGATAGTATAGTATGATAATGTAGTATGTTGCCATCAATGCCAAAGGGAGAGATTGATGATATGTAACTGATTGAATGTTTTAAGATGTTAAGTTGATCACCGAAATGCAAAAGGATAATGCAAGACATTAAATTAGTTAATGGATTGTATTTTCATTGATGTCAACTTGATATAATCTAATTAGTTATAATCAAAGTGTCAAAGAATTCAAAGAATCAGAGAGATAAAGATTATTCTTTCAGTAATGCATAGAAGACAAGCATTCATAGTATGACTTCAAACACCGATGGTCAGTGGAACACTGACAGACAGAGATCACTAAAAGTCAAGTCATAGTGATGCCCAAGCAAGAACACTGATGAGCATTACCAATGAGAAAAATCACAAGCATAACCGACGGTAAGAAACATAGTGTAAACTGATGGAGAAGCCCGAGGAGAACTGGAGTGTTGATCGAAGCTATCAAAGAGTTAAACACCAAAATTAAATTGAGTTCAAAAATGACAAAATATATAGCTGGCAGAGCTAAATATGGAGTTAACTGGTAGTTATCTTTGTTTTCATCAACAAGATAAAGCCAGGAGATAAGTAAGGGATTTAAAGTTGTTTTGTCCAGTTGGCAAGAAGATCTCTGCAAGATAAAACAAGACTTTTTCTTTAAATCTAATTGGCGAGAATTATGGATCACGCCAAGATCAAGAAAATCAAGAGCCTAACAATGGTGATATCATTTCTATAAAGAGACAACCCAATTCATTACAAAGTGTGGTGGGTGAATGAATGAAAAGAGGATGCTAAAGAAAAATTGATGAAGAGCAACTTCATACAGTCCTGATCAATCAAGCTAAGGAAAGAGCTAAAGTTTTTTTGGACACTGAGCAATAGAGAAAAGCATCACTGAAAAGAATCAAAGTGGAGCAAAGGTGTAAACTGAGACATATTGATCAGAATAGTTTTATGAGATTACAATAAATCTGAAAATATGCAAGTATAATTTGTATATGTGAATAGATCATACTATTTCAGTTTAACCATTGATTAAGAAAGTCTCTTAACCAAGCAAGATTTAAAGATTCTTTCTATATTGAGATACATCCAAAGGAGTGTCAAAAAGTTTCATCATGAAGATAGCATGAGATGCCAAATACCTATTGGCATGCCAAGTCAGTGTTTGATCAAGGAAGGTAGCATAGAGATGCCTGATATCAAGTGATAGACTAAACTTTTAAATCCTCTAACAAGGTCACACCTAACAGTGTGTTTATAACCTTTAACAGGGTTGGCTCTTCATTGAGCTCACTTTAGAAGAGTGAAAATTTTGGGTTACCGGTCCCAAGTGCTTTTTCCCTTAACAGGGTTTCCACGTTAAAAATCCATGTGTCAATGTGTTTATGATTCATTACTTTAGTGTTTTTCATTACACATAACTTACCTGGATTGATCGGTATACTCTAGATAATTTACTATCTTTCAGTAAATTAACAGACTGTTGTTCGGTAAACATGTAGTAGAAGGTTTTACAAAGCATTCCTAGCAGTAGTAATTTGATAAAAGTATTTGGAGGTATTCATCTTATAGGACTGAAGATAACTAGAGGCTTAATATTGTGGTACTAAGTTTTTGGGTTGATTATTGCAATATTTTTCAGGCCACTGATTCAACCNCCCCCCCCCCCCCCCCTCTCAGTTATTACTAACATATTCCATTTCATTCAGTGACTTAGCACGACCTCTTGTCTCATGATCTCGAAAGGAAATGGAATATGATTTTATGATCTAGAATCTTAAGATAGATCATTGATCTCATTCTAATCCTATGGCTTGCACTATATCTTGTGATAAACCAAGGGTCAAGGAATTTATTTAGCAATTGTGAGATAGTTTAGTCGCTGAATCTTGTAATCTGACTTGGGTTTAAACGTGGTTTGCTTTTTTCTTTAGTCGCGTGATCGCTGAATGGGATCAAGGTTAATTCATTTCTTATGAGATTAAATTTGGTTTTTTGATGCAAATCAGATTTTGTGGCTTATGCATGACCTTGTGATTAACCTGGGGTTAGCAAGATCATCCCTCGAGATCAATTTTTCTTCAGTTTTTAAATCTCTGAATAAACCCGAGTCAAGGAAGTTAAGTAAATTTTAGTTCATATTTTGTCAGGATGAAGTATGTGTCGTCGATTAATTTTTAATCTTGTGGCTATTTATTAATCTCGCAATGAAAAGGAATATGCTCTTAAGGTTCTAAGATTTAGCGCAGGTTGTTGATGCAGGGTTGATCAAGGTTGGATCTTGTGGTTCTTGTGTGATCTCACAATAAACTCAGAGTTAAAGAAATGATCTTGAGACTCAGAGACACAAAGGATTTCAATTACCCAAGTTAAAGATGAGTCAAAGATGAGTTAGGGCTAAGGTCAAAGAAAAGATAAAGACATAGCAAGTAACGAAGATCCAACCGTAGGCGTAATGCCTTGATCACAAAGATGAAGCTATTTAACCATTAAGGCATTGTACCAGGGTGCCACGTGTCTATGATCATATGTGAGCTCAAAGATAGAATAAAGATAGAGATAAAATCAACGACTACATTTTAAATAGGAAACCAAGTATTTTTATGGGTCGTTGATACAAACATTCGTGCCACCTGTCACCATTATAAATAGATATTCAAATATTCAATTTTGATTTCAAAGGCTCAAGGCAGTGGCGATATAGACAAAGTCTTAGACAAAGAGATGGGTCGAGCCAACTTCTCTGCTCGAATTTATGATGGTTAGAAATATTTTCATAACTATATCTGATATCTGAGATATTTTCCAAAATGCATTTATGGCAGACTTAAATGTTTTAGGGTTTTCTGCATTTATTATTAAATAACTATTGTAATCCTAATTCTACCCTAACTTATCAATGAATTGACACCTGAGCCTGTGTGCTAGGGGAGGTTGTACATAAGTAGTTTTAGAAGCTTTCATATCTTAGAGGTTTTTTAGCTTATGCAAGACTTTCTGTGGCATCTTCTCTGCCCTTAGGTTTTCATCTTGTTGTAATTTCTTATTGAATTCCAGATTATGCAAAGGTTTTATGTGACATTTTCTCTATCCTCAAGCTTTTGTTGTCCATTTTTGTCTTACTGAAGCATAATATAGTGATTAATGTTAGATAAATCTTGGAGTTATTGAGCCTTATTTCTTCCTGCATCTTTGTGCACTGCTACAGATGATCTGATTTAGATGATCTTGTGGATTTTGTTCATCCCTTTTCATTTTGTCTCATTCATGTGCCTATTTGTTGGAATGAATGTTTATTTGCAGGTCATAGTCTGTGTCTATTTCCTTGGATATGCTATTGTATGTGAAATCTTCTCTTTCCTTGAATAGCCTCTTTTTATTTCAGACCTCTCTAAGAAATACTTATGCAAGCCTATTCATAAAGTTGTGTTCTACTAGATTCAGGAATTTCATACTAGTTTTGGTCACTGTGTTATGATTCATTTAACCTTTGGTGCATCACCTGGTAGGTTAAATTTTCTTTTCAGTCATTTCCCTTCATTTATCCTTATATCCCTTTTCCTTCCAATTTTACTTTTTATATTAAAAGAGAAAATAAGGTGATTATCCAAGAGCAACTGGCCTAGAATCCAGAGGCTTCACTTCAGTTAGTAGAGGTCCCATAGCCTAGAAGTGATTCACATGTTATGCTATATTTTTAGGCTCTAGAACTTAACATGATGCAAAATTCAGTGTATAAAAATTCTAGCAGGCCCGATGGGACTCCAAAAGAAGTTCATCATTCAAGATTATGTCATCTCTGATATGTTGATTACATAGTACAGACCTAAAGAGGTCTATTTTTCAAGTATATCTAGTGAATCCATTGGTGGAAAGAGAAAGAAGATCCAGTTCCATCAAAGTTTATGAGAAGGACAGAAACAAGGATTTCAAAGCCTTATGAGGTTTTGCAGTTACCTCCAACAAGAAGAAGAGGGAGATCATCTCAAAGGACATCCCCTACAAGGTGAGTATAGTCTACACCACCTGTTTCGGAGGAGAGACCCTTGCTTTTCCATTTTAGAAGGAGAGGAAGATCTTTAAATAGAGAATTTCTAGAAGATTCTACTCCACTCCCTAGTTCAAGTGCAACCCATAGAGTTGCTATTCAGAAAATCTTAGTTCCTACAATGGGAAGATAGTTTGCATTTGTACCCTTTAATCAGGGTATTCCATTGAATTTTACATAGCACCATGCTATCCCCTTAGCATCACTAAAGAGTTTGCCTGATTTCACAGGTGAGATCTAGACAATAGCTTGTGATCACATAAGAGATGTGGCCACCATTTTTAATGTTCATCATATCATTGAAGAAGATGTGGCTACTAAGTTGTTGGCATCTTCTTTTAAAGGCAAGGCCCCACAGTGGTTCAGAACTCTTGCAATTGGCTCTATTGATTCTTGGGATAGACTAGGAGAATCCCTTAGCAAATATTTTGAGGATAAATATGACCATCTATCCTTGGTTGAACAACTCACAACTATAAAGAGAGATCCTCAAGAGAAGATGAAAAAATTTAATAATAGATCTCTCAAGACATGGAATAGGATTCCTATTTTTGTGAGGCCTTCAGCAAATTATGCTTTTCTATATTTCTTGAAAAGTTTGAACAACATATCTGTCGTGATCCAATCTATGGGAGGTACTTCTTTACCTCAGGCTTTTGACATAGCTATCAAAGTAGAAAATTGTTTGATTCAGGCTGGTATGATAGCCCAAAGGCCATCCATGCCTATCTTCCTTGATATTTAACCCAACATTCCCTTGAGCATCCCTCCATACACTCCCATACCCACTGTGATAGCACCTCAATCTTGTACTAACTATGAGGAGTCCAAAGCAGGCCCTTACCAAGAGCTACTTGAACTAAAAAGTAGTCAACAAGAAATGAATAAATTATTGAAGACCTTGAGCAATGAGTTGACTAATATTAAAAAGCAGAATCAAGGAAGTAGACCACCCTTTCAACAATAAAATCAAGGTCCCAACCAACAATATAAAAATTAGGGACAATCTTATCAGCAGAGTAGACCACCATATCAAGGGAATTATCAGGCTCAAAGGAAAAGCTTCAATAAGAGGCCATTCCAACCTTATAATCCCATGCCTCTTAATTCTGCAAATCCAACTAGGGAAATGGTTCCAAGTCAGAAGCCTCAGAAAATCAATGGTGTTTTCTTTGCAACCAACCTCACAACCAAGCTATGTGCTCAAATGGGTGGATGAATCAAGCACTCATGGCACAAAATGTATTAAACACCCAACCAAAAGCATCTTCCAGTGGGTCAGTGCCCCAACAAGATGTATAATCTGATGAGACTTCTCTCTTCAATTAGGAAGAGAAAGATTTTAATGGAGTGAATGGTGAATCTCCAATTGCAGCCAACACTCAGTCTAAAAGAAGATCTCAAGACATGGAATGAGAAAAATATGGGGCTAAAGCTACTACATCTATAGATTCATCACACCCATCTATTCCTACCATACTAAAGAAGGCTCTCACCTTTCCAGTCAAGGAGAGTCAATTTCCCAAGGAGGTTGAGCCCATGATAATGAAAGCACACCAAAGAGTGCACACAATAATACCATTCAATATTGTAGACAATATGAAGAATATGAATGTGACTATGTCTATGTGGGACTCCTTGGCTATTCCAAGAAAGCCTAGAATATTGAAGAAAGCTATGGGTGAAGTGGAAATGCCTCAACAGCCCACAAATGATGTTGCTAAGCCATTATTGGTCAACCTTGACCAAGAGAAGAAGATTCTAAGCCACAACACCAAAGAAGATGCCATTCAAGGTAGGAACTTGAAAATACCTCCCTTTTATGTATCATTAATTATTGGAAATTCTTTAGTACATAATTGTATGGTAGATAGTGGGGCTACTAGTTTAGTCATGCCCAAGAAGGTAGCTGATCAATTGGGGCATAAATATGAACCCTTCCAAAAGAAGGTAACATAGCTTGATGGTTCCTCAGTAAACACAGTAGGTGTGGCCAAGGATACAAGATTGATCCTTCATGCAAGCCCCAATTTCTCTATCCTACTTGACATCTACATAATAGATCTCCTTGCTCTCTTTTCCATATGTCTATCAACAGAATTCACAACCAATATAGGGGGTTATCTTTCTTCTGATTGGTCTCACATGCTTTTCCATACTAGGTATGGAACCAAGGTTACTATCAAGTCTGAATCATTGGCATCGCATTATATAGAGCCTTATGTGTCCAATGTATTCAATGCAAGTTGTCTTGCACTTAATAGTAACAAATTTCCAATCATCAAATAAACAAACACTAAGATAGAAAACATCATCGATATCTATCTAGATGAATTGGAATCAGAAAGATCTTAAGATGCCCAAGCCAATGTTATTTTGGATGTTGGTTTGGTAAATTACATGATACAAGAGGGTGGTTTCATAGAGACAAATCTTTTCAAGGTAGACCCTGACGAGTCAAAAGAAAAGAGAAGTAAAGTTTGGGAACTATTATTTTATGGTGCTAGAAGTAAACATGGATCTAGTGGAGGTGCAATGTTAGTCTCCCAAAAAGGTGAGAAGTATTATACAGATTTTAGATTTAGTTTTTCTTTCACAAGAAATACTGCTGAATATAAGAGTCTGGTGAATGAATTGGAGTGGGCTAGAAAGAGAGGGATTAAAGCCCTAAAGGTATATGGTGATAGTGAGCTGGTGGTCAGCCAAGTAAGAGGGATTAGTACTACCAAGAATGATACAATGAAAGTTTACAAGCATAGATTTTGGGATGCAATAGAAGATTTCCATGCTTTCAACATCATTGCTATCCCTAGAAAACTAAATCAGAATGCAAATAGATTAGCTGATGTTGGATCCCAATTTGATATTCCTAACAAAATTTCAGTAAGGAATCATCAACAACATGTTAAGATTATTTTCAGGCCTTCCATACATGATAATAATTGTAATTGGAAAGTGTTTGATAATGATGAGAAAATTCTTCAATTCTTGTTTGAAGAAGATGTTTTTTCAGAGCACAATCAAGATAGATTGATGCAGGACTATGGTGACCAAATGGTACAGCTTATATCAAATAAGATGCCTAAAGGCCTTATCACCCTAGAATCTATATTGAATAAATATGACCAAGAAAAAAGGAATAAGACTAGCTTGGTAGTTCAACGAGAACACTATGTTGATTTAGTGTTGGAGCCAGGTAAAAGTCTAAAGTTTGGAAAGGTAAACATTGATTTAGAGAAACAGGCTTACACTCAATTATTTCAAGAATTTAGTGATATCTTTTCTTGGTAATATGAAGACCTCAAAGGCTTTAATCCAGCACTTGTTCAACATACCATTGAATTAGAGCCAAATGCCAAGCTAGTTAGACAGAAGCAAAGGCTTGTCAACAACAAACTAGAGCCACTTATGCACAAATAAGTTCTCAAATTAATAGAGAGTCACATCATTTACCCTATAAACTATACTAGTTGGGTGTCTAACCTAGTCCCTATGAGGAAAAAGAATGGGGAAATGAGGCTATGTGTGACTTTAGGGGCCTGAATAGGGCATCCTTGAAAGATCGCCACTCATTACCATCTATGGAACCGATTCTATAGTGTGTCTCTAGATTAGAATGCTTCTCATTTTTGGATGGCTACTGAGGATACAATCAGATCCTAGTTAATAAGGAGGATCAGTATAAGGCTCCATTTACAACCAAGTGGAGAACCATGGCTTATCAAAAGATGCCTTTTGGTTTGTCAAATGTAGGTTCTAATTTTCAAAAAGATATGGATATGGCCTTTAAAAGCCTCATGTACAAGTTTGTACTGGTCTACCTAGATGATACCAATATCTATTCTAAACATGCAGCAGACCACATCAAACATCTGAGGAAAATATTTGAAAGGTATAGGGAGTTTGGGATCTCCCTCAATCCCAAGAAATGTGTGTCTATAGTCCATGAAGGGAAACTATTGAGATATATTGTGTCCAAACAAGTTATTACAGTGGACCCTAAGAGGATTTTAGCTATTCTAGAGCTTCCCCTACCACCTCAAAAGAAGAGTCTTAAATCCTTCATAGGAAGGATTAACTTTGTTACGGGTTTTTTGCCTAACATTACAGATCTTTTGAAACCTTTAACAGCAATGTTGAAGAAGAATGTAGTTTTCTATTGGAGAAAAGAAGGAAAGGCTAGTTTTAAATCCATTAAAGAGGCTCTTTCCTTGTTGAATCCTGATTTTAGAAAAGACTTCATTCTCTATGCTTATGGAGGCTCTGATGTCATCTCTACAATATTAACTCAACAGTATTTTGAAGGATTGGAGCAACCTATTGATTTCTTTAGCAAATGTTTGGAAGAGTATGAGAAGAGGTACTCTTTTGTAGAGAAGCATGTACTTACAGTGGTAAAGAGTCTTAAAAAATTTAGATATTTTCTAACTCGTAGCAAGGTACAATTTTGATTCACTCATCTGAGTCTCAAGGAGTTTCTTCTTTCTAAGGACCTAAATGAGAAAAGAGTTGGTTGGATCACCAGAGTCATGGAGTATGACATTGTTATTCAAGTTACCAAGCCAGTCAAAGGACAAGGTCTTTGTGAAGAATTGACTGAAGATGAGATTCCAAAAGAGCAAGAACAAGTGAATGCATCCTTATTTTTGCATTCAAAATAATATCATGCCAAGGTAGAAGGTTGGTTGCCTAACATGATTCATTTTTTAAAGACAGGAGAGTGCCTTGCAAATTTGGATTCATAAAAAAGAAGGTATTGTAGGTTGAAATATATCCCCTTTGTGTTGATTGATGTGATCCTTTTTAGAAAGGATCATAATGGTGTTCTCTTAAAATGCATTGATTCAAATCAGGTAGCAGATGTCCTAAATGAATTTTATGATGGACCTTTTGGAGGTCATTTCTCTCCTAGGACTACTGCTTTCAAGATCATGAGGGCTGGATATTATTGGCCATCTATCTTTAAGGATAGTCATGATCATATAAGAAAATGCATGAAGTGTGCCATGTTTGCAGGGAAGGAAAGGCTTGCAGCTCTTCCCCTCCAACCAATAAAGACAGACCAACCTTTTGTGAAGTGGGGCATTGACTTCATAGGCCTAATTAACCCACCATCTTATGGAGACCATAGGTGGATAATCACTGCAACTTATTACTTCACCAGGTGTTCTAAGGCTAAAGGAAGCAAATGAGAGCATTGTCTTGGGTTTTTATGATGGCATAATTCACAGGTTTGGGACCCCTGAATCTATTATGTAGATAATGCACTTGCTTTCACAGGCTTAAGAGTCACTGAATGGGAAATTAAACATTGTGTTTACTTGAACACAAGCTCCAATTATTACCCTCAGGGTAATGGTTTAGAAGAGTCTACAAATAAGAATCTGATCAAGATAATCAAGAAGACTCTCCAAGAAAATCAGACAGATTGGCACTCTAAATTGAAGTATGCCTTATGGTTAGATAGGATCACTTCCCAAGAAGATCATTGGAAACTCTCCATACATGCTAGTCTATGGGAGGAAAGCTATATTGTTCATTTCAGTTGAATTACCAGCTTTGGACCTTGCTACCTAACTTGTCCTCTTTGAAGAAGGAGACCCTCTGCAAGTAAGGTATGCTTAGCTCATGGAGTTGGAAGAAAATAGATGTAAATATATGCAGACCATGGATTTCCAACAGATGCAAACCAATAAAATATTTGATAGGAAATTTAGGCTAAGGAACTTCAATATTGGGGATATAGTCCTCAAATGGGATGAATTCAGATCCAGGCCTGACAGACATACCAAGTTTGAATCCTTTTGGGGAGGTCCATTTTTGATCACTGAGTGGAAAGAGCATAATGATTTTCAGCTATCAACTCTTGAAGGAGACGTCTTGACAATATCTATCAATGGATTTCACCTAAAACCTTGTTTTGAGGTTTATCCAGTGTTGTAATAAAATTTCCTACTTTTTTTTCTATTTTTTAGGTTAGTTTTTCCTACTTTCTTCAAAGTGCTTTGCACAATTAGTTATTTCTACTTGTATAGCTCCTTTCCTATTTTGGTTGTAGTTCCTCCTCTTGGTTTCAATCCTCTCGCCTCTAAGAATATTTTTGTGTTCTCAAATGCAGACTCCTATGCCCAATGGAATGTCATAAGGCCACTGGTTTTATATGTCTAGGAGGCTAACATTCAGAAGAAATTGCCAAAAATGTTACCTAAATTTCCCATTCTGTAAATTTTGGCTACAAGTGGAGTAAATGAGGCTCCCACAAGGGTAGAGCCTAGCTTGTATGAATTTTTTATTTTTCCTCGACTTGATCTTGCTCTCGCTCTCTGCATTTTTGCTAGGTCTCTGGTTTAACCTTGTACATGTTTAAATAACTAAGTGCAAGAAACCCTATGATATTCCTTAAAGCCCTAAGTTCTTTGTGGCATATTATATTTCCTTGTTACTTTATCAAGTGACTTAAATGTCTTTTTTAGTCATGTGCATATTAAAATTTCCTCGGCTATCTCTTAATCTCGAAACCCAGAGGGAATACTCTATCTCATTCAGCGACTTAGCACGACCTCTTGTCTCATGATCTCAAAAGGAAATGGAATATGATTTTATGATCTGGAGACTTAGCATAGATCATTGATCACATTCTAATCCTATGGCTTGCACTAGATCTTGTGATAAACCAAGAGTCAAGGAATTTATTCAGTGATTGCGAGATAACTTTAGTCGCTGAATCTCGTAACCTAACTTGGGTTTAAACGTGGTTTCCTTTTTGCCTTAGTCACGTAATCACTGAATGGGATCAAGGTTAAGTCATTTCGTATGAGATTAAATGTGGTTCATCGATGCAAATCAAATCTTGTGGCTTCAGCATGACCTCGTGATTAACCTGGGGTTAGCAAGATCATCTTGCAACTTTGAGTTGTCTTCAGTCACTGAATCTCTGAAATAAAACTGAGTCAAGGAAGTTAAGTAAAGTAAAGTTCAGATTTTTCCAGGATGAAGTATGTGTCGTCAATCAAGTCTTAATCTTGTGGCTAACTCTTAATCTCACAATGAAAAGTAATATGCTCTTAAGGTTCAGAGATTTAGCACAGTTTGTTGATGCAGAGTTGATCAAGGTTGGACCTTGTGGTTCTCATGTGATCTCACAATAAACTCAAAGTTAAAGAAATGATCTCGCGACTCAAAGACACAAAGGATTTGAGTTACCCAGGTTAAGATGAGTCAAAGCTGAGTTAGGGATAGGATCAAAGACAAGATAAAGACACATCAAGTAAGGAAGATCTGACATTGGGTGTAATTTCTTGATCGCCAAGATGAAGATATTTAACCATTAAGGCATTGTGTCATGGTTTCACATGTCTATGATCAGATCTGAGCTCAAAGAAAGAATAAAGATAGAGATAAAGATCAACAACTATGTTTTAAATAGGAAGCCAAGTCTTTTTCAGGGCCATTGATATCGACATCCATGCCACCTATGACCGTTATAAATAGATATTCAAATATTCAAATATGATTTTAGAGGCTCAAGGCGGTGGCAGTAAAGATAGTCTCAGATAGAGAGATGGGTTGAGATGACTTCTCTGCTCGAATTTATGATGGTTAGAGATATTTTCATAACTATATCTGATATCTGAGATATTTTATGAAATGAATTCATGGAAGACTTGGCTATTTTAGGGTTTTTTGCATTGATTATTAAATATCTATTGTAACCCTAATTCTTCCCTAACTGATCGATGAATTGAATCTCGAGCCTATGTGCTAGGGGAGGTTTGTACATAAGTAGTTTTAGAAGCTTTCATATCTTAAAGGTTTTTTAGCTTATGCAAGACTTTCTATGGCATCTTCTCTGCCCTCACGTTTTCATCTTGTTGTAATTTCTCATTGAATTCCAGATTATGCAAAGGTTTTCTGTGACATTTTCTCTGTCCTCAAACTTTTCTTGTCTATTTTTCTCTTACTGAAGCATAATATAGTGATTAATGTTAGATAAATCTTGGAGTTCTTGAGCCTTCTTTCTTCCTGCATCTTTGTGCACTACTGCAGATGATTTGATTTAGATGATCTTATGGATTTTATTCATCCCTTGTCATTTTGTCTCATTCTTGTGCCTATTTGCTGGAATGAATGTTTGTTTGAAGGTCACAGTCTATGTCTATTTCCTTGGATATGCTATTGTTTGTGAAATATTCTCTTTCCTTGAATAAGCTCTTTCTATTCCAGACCTCTCTATGAAATACTTATGCAAGCCTATTCAGAAAGTTGTGTTCTACTAGATTCAGGAATTTCATGCTAGTTTTGGGCACTGTGTTATGATTCATGTTACCTTCGGTGCATCACCTGGTAGGTTAAATTTTATTCTCAGTCATTTCCCTTCATTTATCATTATATCCATTTTCCTTCAAAGTTTACTTTTCATGTTAAAAGATAAAGTAAGGTGATTATCCAAGAGGAATCAACATAGAATCCAGAGGCTTCACTTCAGTCAGCAGAGGTCCCACAACATAGAAGTGATTTCCATGTTATACTAGATTGTAAGCTCTAGCGCTTAATAGGGTGCAAAATTTTGTGTATAACAGTATTTTCATTCAATTCATTGCACTTTTACTTTATAGTTATAATTATGTACTTCATAATTTAGAAGTTTATTTTATTTGTATTTAAAGGTATAAGTAAAAGTATGAAAGTTTTATCAATACTGATTCACCCNCCCCCCCCCCCCCCTCGTCTTGCAGTACCTATTATTTCCAACAATTGGTATCAGATCTCAGACTCTCTAGAGGACAAATTTGACAACTTGGGGAGTATATCCAAGGAAACATAAAGCTATAGTTATGAAAGACAATTGGAGGAAGCCAACAAGATGATTGAAGAATTGAAGAACAAGCTAAAGACATCATTGGAAAAAATGAAAGAATTGTTTGAACAAATGAAAGAAAGTCTAGACAATATTGATGATCTATCTCAAGGAAGTGTTAACTTTGAAGAAGTAGAGGCTGCAATAGAAAATCTGGTGGAAAAGAACAAGATCCTAACTGAAGAATCAACCAGGATAAAAAGAGAACAAGAAAATCAATCCATAAGGATGTGTGAAGTACTTGAAGGAATGAGAGTTGTAGAAGATGCAAAAAGGACTGTTGAAACTTCAAAGAAAAATTCTAAAGACCTAATCAGAGAAAAGGATATTATACTTCAAAGCTTGACACATGAGAACCATGCACTAAATGAACAACAAAGTGACACCGGTGATGAAAACTTACAAATGTGTGCTGAAAATGAAACACTGAGACAAGAGAATGAACAACTGCAAGAGGACTTGAAGATTGAAAGAGAGACAAATGATAAACTTAAGAAATATGAACAAATCCTACAGAAGATCGATGAGCAATTGAAGAATCAAAGGAGACCTAGAGATACTTTTGGACTAGGATATACCAGTGACAACAAATTTAAAAAAGGAGAATCATCCAAATCTGGTGATGAAAAATAATCAAATATTCCTAAGGTTTATACTAGTCCACAAGGTAAGAATCCTACTAAACCCACTTTCTACCATTGTGGAAAGCATGGACACACTACTAATGTATGAAAAAGAAAATTGTTGAATGTTCCAAGAACTACTCATTTCGATGGTTATTTTTACAATTACAATAAGTATATTTATTAAGCTTATGAGTGCAAATCAAGAACCAATAGTAGATCATGTGAAGGGATTTTCAATGTCTAATATTACTCATGCAAAAAATTTGGACACAAGGAAGAACATTATAGATCATGAATACCTAAAAATCCGATGAGTGTTCTCAGAAGAGAAGGAAACGTGAATGCCACATGCACTATTTGTGGAAACTATGGACACATGTCTATGAATTGTTGATTGAGGAATCCTAGAGGTAATTCTCGACCATGTAGGACAATAGGTATGGCATTTTTTATTGTCACATGGTTGGACATCTTGCAAGAGATTGTAGGTACAGGAGCCAGTCACTAAGAAATGAAGATAGGAAAGGTAAAAAGACTATTAATATTGAAGAAGTGAGGAATGATATTAAGAATGTATGGGTGAATAAGGAAGAAACAAAAGAAGATGTCAATGCATCAACATTTAACCCATCATCCTCTAGCTCAGGGGATTCATCCTCAAACTAAGAAAGTAAGTTTTTCTTAGTGACTGAATTTCATTGGTATATCTATCCGGTCCCATATAATGATAAGCAGTAACATCTATTTGCATAGTTTGATGTATTGGTGTTAATTTTGATGAATTACATAGAGATGAGTTTTTATTAATCATTGATTTTATCATTTGCAAACAGTTATGTGCAATGCTACATTTTTCTTTAATCGGTGGATGTTGTAATCGGTAGATGTTATCAGTAAAGTGCATTAAATGTTTTGTACCAACTAGCCATTGGAAAACTTTTTGGGCAAATAAATTATAGGATAACCTATTGATTATTCATCATGCATTTCGAAGAGCGTTTACAGGAGAAGAGTTTGATTTTATAGTGTGATCAAGTGTGCAAACTATTTGAGCTGATTATTTACAGAGAATTAAACTATGAATTTGAAAGCCCTAACTAAGATATTGAGTAGAGCAGTGGTCAATTCTGAAGGATTTTGGTGTGTTCGAGTTACAAATTAGGAAATCTAGTAAATCACTAGGGCATAAATGATTGATACACCAAAATTGATTGAGATAAAAAAAAGGAGGCAGAACCAGAACATAAATTACACCTATTGAAGGTTGCGGAAGTTGACAAAACCGGTGCCCTATCCCTAATTCTACCTCATGTTTTGTTGATTGAAGATGTAAGAATTTTTATTCATTGCAATATTATTGAGTTGGGAAATGAATAAATAGAGAAGGAATACTTGGAAATGTGCAACAATGGATAGCTTAAGGATAAGTTCAAACATCTTCAAACAAAGGGTTTGACACAAATTTTAGACTTACCAAAAATATTTAAGAAAAAGTGGATTCGATATGTCTTGAGTTGTTTTCATGATCAATTCATATGGTTGGACCTGGACCAACCGATCAAGATCACTATGAAGTTGATTCATCTGATCACTGGATTCTCAGCAGATGGAGAACCATGTACCCTAAGGAAAATATCCATGAAGATGGTTGCATAACTCACTAAGTCAAGGAAAGTTCACAGAGAAATGATGAAACATGATATTAAAGATCAATAGGTTTGATTTGTAGAAATGATTGTTGGCTATAAGGTCTACCAGTTGAGTTAGTTAAATAGTGTGCCCTGTAGAGCTATTCACACCTCTTACTAGATAGTAAAGGAAGGAACCAAATATGACCTAGCTTACATGGTGAGAACACATCTATTGGCTAACCTAAAGAGTATTTAGACCGATAAGAAGAAATCACTAAAGTTTGGATCTCTTTTTGTATGTTTGTTCTTCTATGTTCATAATTTCTTCCCTCAAAAAGGAGTGGTAATAAGGAAGACATATTGACCAACTTTATATCAAATTAATGAGTATTTAAGTGAACTAGGTGATAACCTAAGCAATTTTATGTGGGCATACTTTGAGTACAAAATGCACAAAAGCTATATAATTACACAACATACTATGGAGAAGTACATACACACTATTTTTTTTCTAGTTAATACTGACACTTGAAAGATTCAAGCGGTAGATCCCAGGATTTCATGGATACATAAGATGGGATAAGAAACTAATGAAAAATCGTTAACCTTGAACATTGAAGCATTATTGAAACTACCAGTTAACAAGAAAATAAAGTGGTGTGACACATTTGAGAAAGATTATGAGAGAATTACTTCAGAACTCAAAAAGCAAAGAATAAAAAGAAAATCAAAGAAGATCATAAGTTAGTTAAAAGAGAATTTCATAACTTATGAAGCGGTTAGTTCAACTAGTGAGATAAAGAAGAGCATCGTAGATGCTTGTGCTAAGAGGAAAATGAAGCAAATAAATACTCAAATTAAGACCCCAGAATTACCATCGGTGGAAGAAGCAGAAATGGAAAAGGTTGATGAAGTTAAATACTCTAACCCTATACTACCTAAGGTATCACAACCTATCAAGAAAAAAACATATGTAAAGAGAAATACTCAAGGACAGTCAAAGGCCTCTCCTTTGAAGAAGAGGAAGACAAAAGTAGACAGTGAGAAAACTGATTCAGAAAAGGAGTTCATTGACATGCGGAATTCTGGAAAAAAAAAAATTCAATATTCCTAAGAGTGCTAGTGAAGTTGAAAATGCACTAAGAGAAAATGGAATGATAGGTAATATTAGTAACTTTAATTTCTCTAAATTTTCTGACAAAGACAAGAAAATTAATGAAGATGCTATTGTATTTAATTTTCACAAATTCATCAGAGTACCTAGTCAACTTGAAAATCATATTTCTGATGAGCTTTATGAAGAAATTAAGGTTATATGGGAGTCTGCAGGTGAAACTAAAAAGGAGATAAGAGAAAGTACACTTCTTTATACTATGACACATTTGACAATAAAGGAAGTGGATGAAGCACTTGAGAAGTATAAATATAGATTCAGTATTGGTCACGAGACTACAAGACTATTAGTTGGAAAGGAGAAGGGCATTGGAGAAGAAAAAGTGGTGATAGGGAAAAGGATATACAATGTAAATCAACCATAGGTAATAGACACATCAAGTACATTTCAATTACATGACACTTTTACTTTTAAAGAGTTAATGGGACATGTGTTACGTAGTATTCCAAATGTTGTTACTCATATTGACCTAACAAAGGAATCAATAGATGATGTTGAAGATATCAATGAAAATACCAACTATCCTATGGTTGGAGATTAAGCTAAAGAAATACCACTTCAGTCTCCACTTGATGTAAACCCTATTGAGATCAATGATGATATAGTTAATATTGAAACAAATAAGGTTGATGAGACATAAATGAGTAAGGAAATAGAATAGGTGACAGAGACCACTGAAAAAACAAAGGTCACAACAGATCAGGTAAAGGAGATCGATTAAGGTGAAAAAACAAGATGAGCAACAACAACGCCAAGAATAGGAAAAATAGACAAATAAGGAAACAAGTGACACTGGTACAGGTGATCATAGTACTAAAGATGGATTTCAGACACCAAAGGATATGTATCATCTTAAAATGGAAGCACTTCTATGTTAAGATAATTTAGCCCTCCTTAGGGGGTGTTTTGGGCCATCATCATGTTGTCTTCTCTTTTCTACCCCTTCTCCATCTTCTGTGCCTGTTTAGCACCCTGATTGGGCCTCTCCAGGCACTGTTTACCCCACCTGGCACATTTTCCAGGGTTCCTGAACCCCTAGGTCAAGGTCAACCTTGACCTTTACCTAGGTCAAGGTCGACCTTGACCCTGACCTAGGTCAGGGTCAACCTCGACATTGACCCAAGTCCCCCTTTTCAATTAGTTTGTCGGCTGTCAAGGGAAACTAAAAATCCCATTTTCCCGCTTCTGAGTCATCTATTTCAGGTTCCAAAGTAACGATTATTAAAATATATTTAATATAGGTTCACTTATAGGGTTATAGGCCTAATTGGAATTTAATTCTTCTATGTCAACCTCTCTACAAGTTTTTTCCCTAGACTTGTATATAAGAAAGCCTTTCTCCTCTCATTTTCTCTCAGATGAAAAAGGACAAGAATTGAAGAAGCAAGACTTGAAGCACCTAACCATAAGAAGAAATATCATCTACTTGGAGACAAATACATTATATTCTACTTTCAAGAATCCATGGTTCAACATTATTCTCAATTTCTCCATTGAAGATCAATGATTCAAGCATTCAAGCCTTTGAAGGGATTTGGTTTGAAAGCATTCAAGACTCATCCTTCAAACCCGAGGTCTATCCATCATGGTGGTGTGATCTTCCTTCAATATCCTTTGTGCATCCTCAAGATTCATTAATTCTTCCTTCAAGGTGGATTTCAAGCATAAAATCATGGAGGTTTTGATTTATATTTATGGTTGAGTCCAAGCTTTCATATTAACATACTTGTTTACATTCAAAATACAATTGCATATCTATTGAATATCAGAGCTTCATTGTTAGATCTACTTCTACTACTTGCTTGCATTCTCCATTTCAATTATTGATTTCAAGGTTAATTCCTAAATAGGGGTTTACTAAAGCAATCCCCTCCCCAAACAAACAAAACAATTTTTCTTGCATGTATAGGTATAGGACAGCGAATTACAAAGCAGATTTGGATACCCTCTTCGGTCAACTTTTGGGATTTGCAAACAAAATTTCAGTCGAAGCAGTGCAATTCAAGGTCAACATAAAGGGGTGCAATTTCACCCCCGCATTTGGGTCAAGATCAAATTGACTTAGAAAAGAAAAATATTTGTGGGTTTTCTCTGTCTTTGTGTTTCTATTCTAGATTCGGTTGCAGACTTTCCCGAAACTCACCACAGACATCAGAAAATAGGTATTTCCAGATCTGCTACATTCTAGGATAAATGTTTCATTTCAATTAAGGTTTTAAGAAATTTAGATCCATTGTTTTACTTTATAATTAAGAAATTAGATCCCCGTTCCCCTCTTTATCCATAACTAGTTGATTCCTTTTTGCATTGATTGTCTACTTTTGATTAACAATTGGGATCTCCTTGTCTTGGATTAGGAGGCCACACATTTACATCACACACATTCATTCATCCACATATATATAAATAAATAAATATCTAATATATAATATATTTATATTTATATCATACATTTTCACGTCGGGCTCACCAAAATGTAAGATATAAAAATATATATATCTTACAAGATAATACCATCACTGCTTCACAAACCAACACATAGGATACCAGTGAGAAGAAGAAAAGGATGAGAATGGAAGAAGATAAAAAAGAAGATGATGAAGATGATGAAGAAGAAGAAGACCCAAAATTTTCAATTCTGAAGAAGGATGTTAACAAGTTAAAGACAAAGGAACATATACTATTTTGAAGAAAGTTGGATGAAAAAGTTGAGAAGAACAAGATAAAGTAGAAGAAGTTCAAGAAGAAAATATTGAGGAAAGCAGTTTCTATTCTTTTTTATCTAGTTCCTAATGTAAATATTGATGAAGAAGCATCTATGATTGATCAACACAAAACTTTTCTTGATGCAATCACAAGTCTAGATCATGACATGGAAGAGGAAATGGTAAAACAAGAAGAGAAGAGATTGGAGAAGGAGATGATGGAGAAGCTATTGTAGAAGATTGCCCTTGAGAAAGTTTCACTATATGAAATGGTCAAGGAACTCAAGGAATCATTACTTGAGGTTGGAAAAGTCTTTAATAGAATATCTATTCTGACCAACTTCACTGTAGAGATCAAGAAAAATAAGGAAGTGCTAGAAACAGATTTGGCCACACTAGTCAACCAATTGGATCCATTGAACAATTCCATGATGGATCATAATACCAAAATGAAATAATTGATATACAAGGAAATGGAAATCAAGGCATGGGAGGATAGGATAAGAATGACTTTTCTCAAATTAAAAGGATTTATGACTCCACACATAGACATTATCCAAACATATCTTAGGAAAGTAGAAGTACGGATAGGTACTCCAAACATGAGTATAATTGATAGTATGGAGGATCTAGCTTTAGGATTAAATGGTAATAAAATTACCTTAAAAACCCTAAAGGATTCATGGGACCATTCAATTGCTAGTGAAAATTTAAATTTCAAGATTGTATTTGACATACTGTAAGGTATGAACACCTTTGTACATACAATTTTTTATCATAGTCTTTGGCATTGTTTCCAAAAAGGGGGAGTATTTAGTCGATCAAAAGGGGGATTATATAGTAAATCAAAAAAAGGGAGAGAGTGTACAGAGTTACAGATTCAGGGGGAGTATTTCATTAGACATGGAGTCTAGGTTGGTGTATAGCTTTGAACTTTGAAAATTTTCACAAGTCTTTTCCATTAATGTCAAAGGGGGAGAATGTTGATTGTAGAATGTTAATAGATGATATTGATGATGATTTTACAAAGTATGGTTGTCATTTATGGAAAACCATTACATAGGTGAGAAATGTTTTTGTATGTATATGAAGTTATAGAAACTGGTACATAGTTATATCTAGTCAGTAAAGAGAAGTTAAGTCAGAAAAGTAACCGGTGAATAGGATAATAGGTGAACGACAAATTGGTAATAAAGAAAAATTTTTCTATTGGTACATTGGAAGGTGTAAAGACAATAGGTGAACTAAGATTTGTGACTATGACTCTTAAGTCACACCGGTAAAGGAATAAGTGAGGATACTATCAACTGGTTCATTAAGTGAACAGGTAAAAGATAAATGTTATTGAACAGATTTCATTAATTGGCTAAATCAGTTATGATAGTGGACAATTCAATGAATCTCAAAAACATGAAAAAATATAGTACATTTTTCAAAGAGTTGGATAATTCATTTCTTAGGTAGTTGTGCACAAATTTGTGTATGGATCCAAGGTCTATTTTGGCCAATAATATTCAAGGAATATTTGACATTGGGGATATCAACTTAAAGTTTGTTATGGACGATGTGATAATGATTTCAAGTTTCCATGAGTTAGTTATGATTTATAAAGTTATTTTGGAGGGAAACATAAACCATAATTAGGTTTAGAGTTGAAGGTAAACACAATATATAAGTTTATATGATGATATTTGTTGATAGAGTTATGTTGTTGGTAAGTAGTTAAAGTGTTTGTTTAAAGTAAGAATCTTGGACAACGATTGCAGATCTATTTCTACAGAAGCTATAGAATTAGATTCAGAAAAAGAAAATAGCATCAAGGATCTGATTAGCATTCACGAGTTCATATTACAGGTTAATTTTTTATTTTTGTATTTCTAATAGTTTCAACAAGTTAAAATCCCTTATCAGCGTAGTCTCTCACAAGACTTTATTGTAAATCCCTTGACAGGGTGAACACTGTATAATTTGGATTAAATCCTCTAACAAGATAGTCTGTAATAGGAGTATAGGTACTTCTAACAAGGTATCAGTCACTCCTAATAGGGTGAGTCACCTAAAAAGTGACATATTGTAAGCTCCTAACAGAGCACTATTTTCTACTACATTGAGAAGATTGTGGGTTTCATCCCCACCATGGATTTTCCCTCTGATCAAGGGTTTCCATGATAGAAATTAGAGTTTTATGTGTGTGCATGTGTTTTCAATTGATTCATTACACTTTTCCTTTATAGTTACAGTTATATGTTTCATAGTTTGTAAGTTTATTTTATTGTTATTTAAAGGTATAAGTAAAAGTTTGAAAGTTTTATCAATACTGATTCACCTCCCCTCTCAGTACCTATTATTTTGGATAGAGCTACCCCAATGAGTGATCAAACTATGGTAGAAAAATAGGATGTTTTTATCCCAGCTAGTGAACAGAATGATGAGGACCGAGAGGAAGGGGAGATTAACCTAGATGAGGAGGAGGATTCCAACTCTTGTAATAAGAGCTCAAACAATGATCCTATTTTTGATGATGCTCAACCCTACCAAATTTTGGGTTTTGACTTATCCTAGGTGTCCGTGGCCCATGAGTCTATAGCTTTGGTTAATATTTCCTTCCAAATATATTCTTATGTTATCCCTAAATGGGGTGATGATGCTGGAAAAGTCTTTCTAACTTAAATGGATATGAATGACTCCAACCTAGAGAATGAGGCTCCTTTTAATAAGGTAGTGGATAGGAAAAAGGGGGGTAAGGGACCCAACAATACTCTCTAGAGTACTCCAGTCAAAAAAATAAACATAAGAAAAGATGACATAGGTGCTAATTGTACAACTCTGGGCAGAAGATCTGCTACTCAACTTACAGAGAAGGAAGCAAACAAGAATATTGTGGATGGTAGTTAGCTGAACATTCATGAGGTATGTTCCCTTAAAAGAAAATGAAGATTATCTCTTGGAGCATACATGGTCTAAATGGACCACATAAACAAGATGTGTTTAGGAACTTAATTCGGGAGCATAAGCATGATATTATCTTGATTCAAGAACTTAAAATGTCTAAGGAAAAACTTGATAAAATCAAAGCGTTTAAAAACTATTGTGTCTTGCAAGGGAGTTATAAAGGTGCTTTTAGAGGTATTTCTATTTTTTGGATCTTAAATCATATTCAAGGGATCTTATTCTACTCAAAGAAAATATTGTGTTTATTAGATTTCAACATATTAAAGATGGTACCTCTTTCCTCCTGACTAACATTTATGCCCCAAATATAAAACAAGGAAGAAATAAGTTTTGGATGAAGCGTGAAAAGGTTACATTTCAATTTAGCAAGGAAGAATGGATTATTATGAATTCTTTTAACAACCCTCTTAAGGAGAGTGAAATTTTTTGTGGAAACCCCTCTCAGCTTAATAGTAGATTGGATATAATGAATTTTATCAATAACCAGGCACTCCATGATTTGGATCTCTAGGGTGCCAATTGTACTTTAACCAATAGAAGGGTGGGTGTGGATCTTATTCAAGCTTTCCTTGATAGGGCTCTAATTATAATCTCTAGTACTCTCACTACCACTTATCTCTAGCTTCCCTTCCTCATATTGGCTCAGACCATTTTCCTATCTCTTTTGTGGTGGATCCCATTTTGGGTAGAAGAAATTTTCCTTTCATATTTGAGAGAATATGGTTGGCACATCCTAACCTTTAGGGGGTTGTTATGGAGTGGTGGATTGTTCATTTGGAAGGTTCAATGATGTATAGAGTGGATAGAAAACTTAGGCATGTCAAAGATATGGTGAAAAGGTGGAATAAAGAGGTCTTTTGAGATATTTTTTCTTAAAACTACAATATTCAATTTGATTTAAAGTCTATCAAGGAGAAAATTCAAGCTGAGGTGTATGATGAGGAGTTTGTGAAAACTGAAAATGAGATATTAGTTAAATACAAGGATATTATATCTAGAGAAGAAGAATATTGGAGACATGGATCTCGCACCTTCTTGTTGACAACTGGGGACAAGAACACAAGATTTTTCCACATGACTACCTCTAAGAATAGAGCTTCCATTTGAATCTGTTTATAAATTTTTAATGGGAATTTTTTTAATGTGGATGAGGATATTAGGCATGAAGCTAGGTGATTCTTCTCCTCTCTTCTTTTGGCTGACAATTGCTTGAAATCTTAGGATAAAGATGTGCTCGTTGACTATATCCCTTCTCTTATTGGACATGATCAGAATAAAATTTTCTCTTCTATTCCTTCATAGGATGATGTTAAAAAGGTCATCTTCTCCTTTGAAGGAAACAAATCCCTGGGCATGAATAGCTTCCCCATGTTCTTCTTCCAATCCTTATGGTGTATAGTTCATTCTGATGTGGTCAAGGGGGTTCAAGAATTTTTTGGTTCCAAAAACATTCTCAAGGATCTTAATGAAACCTTTCTCATCCTTATCCCTAAGGTTTCAGGAGTAGATAGTATGGATCTTTCCAAACCTATCGGAATTTGTAATTTATTTTACTAGATTATTTCTAAAGTTCTCACTTTGAGGGTGCTATCTCTCCTTCCATGGATTATCTCTCCTTAGAAGAATTATTTTTTCTTGGCAGACGGATTCTTGGCTCGATTATTACAGTGCATGAGAACATTCACTCTCTGGAAGTCTCAAAGAAGAAAATATTTCTTATGAAACTGGACCTTTCCAAGTATTATGATAGGGTGGACTAGTTTTTTCTTCTAAAAATTCTCAAGGCTTTTAGTTTTGATGAAAAATTTATCAAGTTAATTTTTGAGTTGATCTCCACCCCTTCTTTGTTGGTTTTTGTCAATGGATCTTCAACCCCTTTCTTTAGACTATCTAGAGGTACCAAACAAGGTGATCCTTTATCCCCCATTCTTTTTTTTTATCATGGTTGAATGTCTTGGAAGATACATTAGAAATATAGTCTCTCAGAATCAGATGAAAGGGATCAGCCCCTCTTTTGCAAATTTTGTGTGTTCTCACCAGTAATTTGTGTATGATACTATCTTTATGGGATACTCTACTATAAAGGAGGCCAAAAATCTTAAGTCCACTATGAATTGTTACAAAAATTCCATGGTCCAAATCATTAATTGGGATAAAAGATCCCTTTTCTCCATTGATACTCCCGAGGATGGACAAAGCTGAATTGCTAATATTCTGGGTTGTCAAATTAAGTAGTTCCCTTGTATATACTTGGGGCTTCCCCTATGTAGGAAACCTCCTGAGTACTTCTGTAATAGTTGTTGCATAGGTTTCAAATAAATATTTTTGGTTGGAAATGTGTGTTGTTAATCCAAGCTAGGAAAGTTCAACTCTTGAAGTCATCCATTCAAAGCCTCCCAGTCTATGCTCTTATCTTATTAAGAATTCCTAGGAAAGATTTTGAATCTTTTGAGAAAATTCAAAAATCCTTTCTGTGGTTGGGAGTGGAAGAAATAAAATGTATGTCTCTAATTTCTTCGAAGAAGGTTTGTAAACCTAAATTTTTGGGTGGTTTGGGTCTGAGAAGTATTAAAAATCTCAACCAAGCCCTTATTGTGAAGCAAATGTGGAGGCTATATAGTGGTTCTAAGGAATCACATATTATTTGGAGAAATAAATATATGAACCCAATCCTTTCCTTGGATATTTTTATATCTTCCCATGAAGGATCATCGGGATCAATGATCTGGAATAGCATCCTTCAGGCTAAGAAGGTTGCTAGTATTGGAAAAGGTTGGTCTATTAGTAATGGTAGAAGTATAAAGTTCTAGGATGATATATGGCTTTATTAGTCTACTCTCTATTTCTCTAAAGATTTATCTCCCTTTATGTTTTCCAGTAAGAAAAGATTTAAGACCTTGGTTTTTTATTAATAGAATGATAACAAGTGGGTCGATCTTAATGAGATCAGTCCTCTTCTTAATCCCTTAATGGTTCTTCTTAATTCTATGATGCTTGTCCTAGAGACCTCTGATAGAATCATTTGGTCAGGTTCTCATCCAGGAAACTATTCCATGGATTCAAAGTCCTTCTGATATCCCAATCTAAGGATCCTCCCCCTTGCTAGTCTCAATCTGGGATTCAGGGTCTCACTCCAAAGGTGAAAATTTTCTTCTAGATTCTTTTGCAGATTAAAGTTATTACTACTGATAATTTTCTTCGTAGGATTTTTTTCTTCCCAACAGGTGCATGATTGATGAAGAGACTCTCAACCATATCTCTATCCACTATGCCTTCTCTTCCTAGATCTGGTCTCGTATTTTGAAGAAGATGAACTTGTATTGGATATTTCCTTTCTCTATTTAGGATTATTTCAGTGGTTGAACCTTCTTTTCTTCTAACAAAGCCATTAGGAAATTATGGTCCTTCATCTTGCCTCATGTTTTATGGGAAATTTGGAAGGAAACAAATAATAGAATATTTAGAGACATCAAGGCTCATCCTAATGTTGTGTATCATAAAATTGAGAGAGAAATTGGGGAAAACTTGTTTGTTTTAAGATCTTCACTCTCCCCTTGCAATGATACTAACATCAACATCTTCAAATGTTTGAACCTTCCTACTATTTCTTCTAGGTTTATGAAGTCATCTTCTAGAGATGGTTCTAGATGGATCTACCTGCCTTCTAATTGGGTTAAAATTAAGTTTGATGAGGCATCCAAGGGTAATAATGGGCCTATTGGGTGTGGGGGAGTGATAAGAAATTATTTTGGCTAGTTTGTTGCGACGGTGGTGCTCCCCTTGGGATCTCAGACTAACCATTTAACCGAGGCTATAGTGGCTATTCAATCCATCATACTTGCAAACAAAATGTAATCACTAAGGTTTGGATTGAAGGAGACTCTAACAGCATAATTAGATGACTTAAGGGTCTCAGTCCCCCCTCATGGACCATTAAGAAAATTATATCTAAGGCTATAGAGATTATCAATTCATTTAATAAATGTTATGTCTCACATGGATTTAGAGAGGTTAACTCTATGGCAGACTGGCTAGCCAATGTGGCAGTTAAATCTCACAAAAAGTGACCTGGAAAGATCAGATGGACCTCCCCTATGATGCTAAGTCCATATTAAATCATGACAGGACACAAGGAGATTTGGGTGTACTTAAACCTAATTACTATGACCTTTCTAATGACCCAAGTAATAATGAGAAGTAAAGGTGGCTATCTGACTGACAGTTTGATTAGTCATCATGATATAAATTTGCACACTTTCTAGGTGTTCTTTACTCTTTATTGTACTACTTTTTCAAATAACTACATTGTTATTCAAGCCTTCTATTTTCCTCTAGTTTATCTTCTTATTGTGCTTAGTGGTCAAGCTAGATGAGCTATGGGGGGAAATAGAAAGAGGAGGGAACCCTTATCCTATGAGGATTGAAAGAAGAAGCCCAAAGTTTAAGAGATCTTTGAGGTGGTTAAGATGGCCAATTTCATGGAGTGCTTGCATGGGCACAACCCTTCTATTACCATAATATTGAAGAAAGATAGGAATGAGGGGAAGATGACTATAGGTGGGAGAAAGATAAAGTTTGATGAAGGGATGATTGCATAAGTCACTAGTATTCCCTTTGTGGGGAAGAAGTTCTACATATACTGGATGATGAACTATAACTGATTGAATGTTTGAAGATGACAAAGTTGATGATCACCGAGATGCAGAAAGTAAATGCAAGATATTAAATCAGCTAATTTATTGTATTGTCATTGATGTCAACTTGATATGGTATGATTTCTCATACACATATTGTCACAACACTTAAAGATCTAAAGAGACAAAGTTTTTGTGGTCGGTAATCATATACACCGAGTGATAGTAAACCCCGACGGACAGTGAACCCTGAGAACGGAAGTTCACAGTGTTACCTAAGAAAGTGATACCCGAGCAAGGATTACCGAGCTAACTGTAGTTGTCACCAAACATAACTAAAGTTGATGCTTGAGCTATCTGTAGTAGTCACCAAGCACAACTAAAGTATTGACTGATGAGAACTGAAGTTAGGAAATGACAGAGCAACTTAGCTGGCAGGAGCTATATTTAGAGTTAACTGATTGTTTACTTTGTTATCATCAATTAGTTAAAAGTTAAAGATAAGAAGGAGATTTAAAGCATGTTTTATTCCATAAAACAAGGAAAGATGTATGGAATAAAAATAAAGCAAGCATGGCGAGCTTTACAGATCAATAATTGATCAACGAAGAAAATAAGAAGGACAAGAAATGGTGAAATCATGTCTATATAAAGAGACAAGTAATTCATAATGAAGAGAGGAATGTTGAGTATAATTCTGGTGAAGATAGAAGTCTTCATGCAGATCTGATCATATAGGCTAAAGTACAAAGCCAAGAATTTGGCAGACACCGAGTAGCAGAGAAGCAACATCATTCATCGAGCAGAAAGAAGTGGAGAAAAGGAATTGAAGAGAACATTGATCAGAAAGCTATTATGGACTTACAATAGATCTAAAAATCTACAATTCAAAGTTGTATTAGTGAACAGATCATCTACTAATTCAGTTTAGCCATTGATTCATAAAATCTCTTAACAGCTCTTAACAGAGTGGGATTTAACCATCCTTAATATATTGAGATACATCCCAAGGAGTATCAAAAGGTTTTCATGTTGACAGCAGAGTGAATGCTAGGTCAAGTAATAAACTATTAGTTTTAAATCCTCTAACAAGGTCGCACTTAACAGTGTGTTTGTAACCTTTAATAGGGTTGGCTCTTCACCGAGCTCACTTTAGAAGAGTGGAAATTTTGGGTTACCGGTCCCAAGTGGTTTTTCCCTTAACAGGGTTTCCATGTTAAAAATCCATGTGTCAAATGTGTATATGGTTCATTTCTTTGATGTTTTGTTTTACACATCACTAAAATAGGATTGATTGGTAAATACTAAATTATTTACTGATATTCAGTAAAGGTTAAGAAAAGATAAACTGCTATTCGGTAAACCTTAAGAAAAGGATAAATAGTATATTCTTTGAGAAGTATATATGTGTTATATTCACACAAGGCATACATCTTGTAGGACTAAAGATAACTAGAGGTTTTGTATTTGTGGTATAAAGTTTTGGTTGAATTACTAGATTAATTTTTGAGGCCACTGACTCGCGCCCCCCCCCCCCCCCCTCTCAATTATTCTAACAATTGGTATCAAAGCTTGTGTGCTTGGAAGAGAGTTTTAAGACTCAAGCTAAAGATCACAAGATTAGAAAAATGGATGTGCCTAAGTTGAACAAGGACAACTTTGCACCATGGCAAAGTAGGATAAAACTCCACCTATCAGGTATTAGAAATGATGTCACACAATACTTGGATACTGAATTTGTTTTACCTACTGGACCTCTGACAGTTGATCAATTGAGAGAAAAGTATGAAAACAATTCTATGATGATAGAACTTGCTTCTTCACTCTTCAATACTTAATTTGAAGATGTCAAATCATGCACCACTGCAAAGAAAATGTGGGACAAACTCAAGCTATTACATGGAAGAGATAAGAATATAATGAGAGCTAAGGCAGAAAGCCTAAGAGGAAAGTTTGATGACCTAAGAATGAAATAGGGAGAAAACATCACTCAGTACAACTGCATAATAAAATAGGTTGTTAATGTTATCTGAGGAGTAGGAGGTGTACTTGAAGAATAAATAGTGGTAAGTAAAATTCTCATAACCTTACTACCTATTGTTTATTGCTGAACGTGACCTCTCAATCCAACAAGAAACTCAACATAGTCATTATTCATTCCATGGATTCGCAAAGACAAACATTGAATTGTTTGCTCTACGAAGGGATTGAGACGACCTGTTGCCTCCTAATTAGGAGTGATTATTGTAGTATACCCTCAGAACGAGAGCCAACAACCGGATCTGCTCTAAT
>MU227994.1:2049894-2064500 GCA_018584345.1 Thuja plicata | reverse complement strand
CTGCATTTGAAACTCAGTCGATTAAAGTCAATTAGGAGAAGAATTTGCCTAGAACAATAGGACTTCGAGGATGAGAAAATGCACCAAAATTGATTAAGTTATTAGGTGCCAATTTTGGGGTATTACACCTATTTATGCTATTAGAGTATCTTCTATACAAGAAATGAGAGTAGTAGAAAATAAAAATGTTACTCTAGAGAATTTGATTGGTAGACTTATTTCATTTGAGATTAATAACTTTGAAAATAGTGTCTTACTAACTATTGAATTTGCATTCAAATCTTCTTTGAAAATAATTAAATCAAGTCATAAACACACTATGAGAAATGATAGTGAAATTGATAGTGATGAACAAGAGCTTGATGGTATTGAAGCACTAATGGCTAGAAGATTGCAAAGAGGCAAAGGTAGATACAAAGGTAAATTACCATTGGTATATTTTAATTGTAAAGAGATTGGATACTTTGTTGCTAGATGCCCTAACAAAAGAAAAGATGACAGAAGCAATGACAGAGCTTATGAAAAGAAGTTTGATAGAGGTGATGATAGAGATTACCAAAGCAAGCGACAATCTGATAGAAGAGATAACCGACTCTAAAAGGACAAAGGAAAGAAGGCTTGTTACCTAGCTGAGAACAAAGCTAAGAATACTAAGACCGAATATGATGAAGATATTGAGGTAGTATTTGTTTCTATGAAGGATGATTTAGATGAAGAAGAAAGGTATGTTGAAACTAAACTCATATCTAAGGTTAGTAAAAATGATGTCTGGATTATTGATAGTGGTTGTACTCACCACATGGCTGGAGATAAGGAAAAGTTTGAAACTTTTGAATATTATAATGGTGGATCAGTAAGAATGGGTAATGACTCACCTTGTCCAGTTTAAGGTAAAGGAACCATAATGCTGAATAATGTGATCAGATGTGAAAATGCATACTGGGTGAAAGGACTTAACTATAATCTATTGAGTATTTCATAGATGAATAACACAGGTCACTGAGTTGCATTTGAGAACAAAAAGGCAAAGATTTTTAATGAATCAGGAAGGTTGATCAGTACTAGTGAACAAACAAAAGGTAACCTATTCTATCTTGATGATATTAAGACCACTTGTTTATTAGCTAGAAATGAAGACATATGGTTGTGGCATAAAAGGTTATGTCATGTGAATTTTGACAACATGGTTAGGATAAGAAATAAAAGGAAGGTAAGAGGCTTACCGAGCATGTCAAAACCCGACCATGTCATGTGTAAGAATTGTCAAAAAGGTAAAATGACAAAGTCTATTTTCAAGAGAAAAACCTACACATCTAATGCTATTCTAGAATTAGTCCATACTGACCTATGTGGACCAATGAGAACAAAGAGCTATTATGGTGATAGATACTTCATTCTCTTTGTTGATGATTATTCTAGAATGATGACTGTTATGTTCTTAAAAGAGAAATCAGAAGCACTCAAGATATTTAAATGGTATAAATATATAGTGGAGAAAAAAGTGGAAAGGAACTAAAATGTCTAAGGTCAGATAGAGGAGGAGAATTTATTTCTGTTGAATTCACTAAATTTTTGTAATGAGCATGGAATTCAAAGACAAGTTTCTGCACCAAGAACACCACAAAAAAATGGGATTGCTAAAAGGAGAAACAAAGCAATTGTTGATTGTGCCAGAACACTGATGATTGAGAAAACCATCACACAAACATTCTGGAGAGAAGTTGTCAGTATTGTTTTTTATACATTAAACAGAGTTCAATTGAAGAAAGACACCAATAAGACACCTTATGAGATATGGTATGGATACACGCCCAATTTAAGTTACTTTAGAATTTTTGGAAGTCAATGTTATATTTTTAAAGATGGTAGAAATGGAAAGCTTGACTCCAAAGGTGAAAAAGGAAAATTTCTAGGTTATTCTACCAAAAGAAAGGCTTATAAATGTCTTAACAAATACTCTAACAAAAATCATGAAAGTGCAAATGTCATAGTGGATGAATTTGCGGAGAAAAATGATGAGGTAAGCATAAAGGAACTAGAAGAATAAAACAATTTTATCTATAGTGAAGAACATGACACTCTTCTTGAGTAACAGTGTATCGCTATCAAGTGACAAAACAATGCACCTGAGCATTAGGCTGCAAACACCGAAAATCAGGAAATTGTTCAAAATGATGCCCCGAGTGATGAAGATCAAAATGAAGGTCAAGATAATGATCAAAATGATGAACAGAGATCTGAACCAGTACTTGCCAAGTATTTCAAAAGACATCATCCAAAAAACCATATCATAGGAGACAAAAAGGCTTGAATAAGAAAAAGAAGTAAGTCACTAAACACTAGATTTTTGATTTGTGATTTTGAGCCAAAATTTGTCAATACTGCACTTGGGAATCAAGAATGGGCCAGTGCTATGAATGAAGAGATTGAGAAGATTGAAAAGAAAAGAACATGGACATTAGTACCTAGACCGAATGACAATAATGTCATTTGTACCAAATGGATATTCAGAAATAAGTTGAATGAGAATGGAGAAGTCACAAGGAACAAAGAAAGACTAGTATGCAAAGGGTATGCACAAGAAGAAGGTATTGGCTATGGAGAAACCTTTTCACCCATTGCTAGGCTAGAAGGAGTAAGAATTCTACTTGATTATGCTTCCTACAAAGGATTCAAAGTATATCAGATGGATGTCAAATCTGCACTCCTATATGGAATACTAGAAGAAGAAGTATACATTGAACAACCATAAGGGTTTGTTGATCCTAACAAGAGGAACATAGTTTGTAGACTACATAGCCTTGTATGGATTGAAACAAGCACTAAGAGCATGGTATGAAATACTTCACTCTTATCTCATAAGCATTGGATTTGTAAGAACAAGTGATAACAGTAATCTATATTTAAAAGAAGATACTGATGATAACATTCTGATTTCTGAAATATTTGTTGATGATATCATATTTGGAGGTAATGATATGTTATGCAAATCATTTTCTGATGAAATGAGAAAATAATTTGAGATGTCAATGTTTGGGGAGATCAAATTTTTTCTTGGTCTACATATTCTTCAACAGGATTAAGGCATCTACATCAAACAATCCAAATACATCCAGGAAGTTCTTAAGATATTCACAATGGAGGAATCCAAACCAGTTGGAACACCAATGGAAACCATATGCGAGATGACAAAGGAAGACAAGTCAACTGAGGTAAACTAGACCTTATATAGATCAATGATTAGCAAACTCATGTATTTTGTACATACTAGACTAGATATAGCACATGTAGTTGGAATAGTTGCAAGATTCTCTACTAATCCCATGGAATCACACATGACTGCTGTCAAAATAATTCTGAGATATCTAAAGAATACCAAAGACTATGGTCTGTGGTATAATAAAGAAGGAAAATTTGAGCTTCAAGTCTATACAGATGTTGATTGGGCTGGAAACATAGATGATAGAAAGAGCACAACAGGAGGAGCGTTCTTTATGGGTGACAGACTTGTCACATGGATAAGTAAAAAGAAAGGATGCATCTCACAATCCACTACAGAAGAAGAATATGTGGCTACTACTGCAAATTTCTCTAACATTGCGTGGATAAAGCAATTACTAGAAGGTATGAATATAAAAATTATTGATCCATTAATTATCTATCGTGATAATACAAGTGCTATCAACATTTCAAAGAACCTTGTCATGCATGCTAAGACAAAGCATATTGCTATCAAGTATCATTACTTAAGGGAACAAGTACAAGAGAAAGAAGTTATACTGGAATATGCACAATCCAAAGAACAATTACTAGACATATTCACAAAGCCATTGCCTAAAGATACATTTGAGTACCTAAGGAAGAGACTAGGTGTCCGACCCTTGTCTACTGGTCACTAAGCTAACTAGAAGGCTACATCATCCTATACATCATCAAAAAAATCAATCATGTTGATGGAAGATTAGAGATGGAATACAATGATATATCAGTACACATAAAGGTGCTTATTTTCACCAAATACCAGATTTATTGTATTGCTAATGGAGACAAAATTCAAGGAAAATATTAGAGAGAGAGAGAGAGAGAGAGAGAGAGAGAGAGAGAGAGATTATATGTTTGGCATTACTGTCAAAGGGAGAGATGCACTTAATGAATATGGAGGGATGAAATAAATGAATATACCCATATGAAATATCCAAAGATAAGGGAGAGAAGATCCAAAGGAAGAGAAAAGAAATATCCATCAAGGAGAGGAACAATCAAAGGGAGAGAAAACATCAGAGAAATATTCAAAGAAACATCCATCTAAGGGAGAGAATTGGAAAAGTTAACACTGCATATCTATCCAGAAAAGGGAGAAGAGATTCTAGAACAAAGGGGGAGACAAAATCAAAAGTTGCTACATCTATCCAGTGAAGGGAATGACGAATGAATAAAAGTACTCTGCAAGAATCAAATCTAAGCTAGAAGAGCTTACCGAGAGTCAAAAATTTGTATTGGTTATAGAACAATAAGTTTGGTAGAGATTGATGAAATACAACTGATATATTTCATATTGTATTAGTAGTATGTTTCCATCAATTCCGAAGGGAGAGATTGATGAAATATAAGTGATTGAATGTTTGAAGATGACAAAGTTGATGATCACCGAGATGTAGAAAGTAAATGCAAGGCATTAAATCAGTTAATGTATTGTATTTTAATTGATGTCAACTTGATATGGTAAGATTTCTCATACACATGTTGTCACAATACTTAAAGATCTAAAGAGACAAAGTTTTTGTCCTCGGTAGTCATAAACACTGAGTGACAGTAAACCTTGAAGGATAGTGAACCCCAAGCACAAAAGTTCACAATGTTACCCAACGTACAGTGTTACCCAAGCAAGTAATACCCGAGAAAGAATTACCGAGATAACTGCAGTTGCCACCAAATAGAACTAAAGTTGATGCTTGAGCTATTTGCAGTACTCGCCGAGCACAACTGAAGTGTTGACCGACGAGAAATGAAGTTAGGAAATGACAAAACAACTTAGCTGGAAGGACCTATATTTAGAGTTAACTGATTGTTTACTTTTTTTCATTGATCAGTTAAAAGCTAAATATGAGAAGGAGATTTAAAGCATGTTTTATTCTAGAAAACAAGAAAAGGTTTACGGAATAAAACAAAATCAAGCATGGCGAGCTTTACGGATCAAGAAGTGATGAACAAAGAAAACAAGAAGGATAAGAAATAGTGAAATCATGTCTATATAAAGAGACAAGTAATTCAAAATGGACAGAGGAATGTTGAGTATAATTCTAGTGAAGATAGAAGTCTTCATGTAGATCTGATCATACAGGCTGAAGGAAAGAGCGAAGAATTCTATAGACACCAATCAATAGAGAAGCAACAACATTCACCAAGTAGAAAGAAGTGGAGAAAATGAATTGAAGAGAACATTAATTAGAAAGGTATTATGGACTTACAATAGATCTAAAAATATGCAATTCAAAGTTATATTAATGAACAGATCATCTACTGATTGAGTTTAACCATTGATTCTGAAAATCTCTTAATAGAGTCGGATTTAACCATCCTTAATATATTGAGATACATCCCAAGGAGTATCAAAAGGTTTTCATGTTGACAGCATAGTTAATTCTAGGTCAAGTGATAAAGTGTTATTTTTAAATCCTCTAAGAAGGTCACACTTAACAGTGTGTTTGTAACCTTTAACATGGTTGGCTCTTCACCGAGCTCACTTCATAAGAGTGAAAAATTTGGGTTACCAGTCCCAAGTGGTTTTTCCCTTAACATGGTTTCCACGTTAAAAATACATGTGTCAAATGTGTATATGGTTCATTTCTTTGATGTGTCTCTTTACACATTACTAAAATAGGATTGATCAGTAAACACTAAGTTATTTACTGATATTAGGTAAATATTAAGAAAAGATAAATTGGTATTCGGTAAAGCTTAAGAAAAGGATAAATAGTATATTATCCAAGCAGTATATATGTGTTAGATTCACACAAGGCATACATCTTGTAGGACTGAAGATAACTAGAGGCTTTATATTTGTGGTATAAAGTTTTGGTTGAATTATTGGATTAATTTTTTAGGCCACAGATTCACCCCCCCCCCCTCTCAGTTATTATAACACTAGAAGCTTACTGATGCTGCCATCATGAAGTTTCCAAAAGAGAAGGAGGAGAGGGACATGTTGATCAAATTTGATAAGACCTACTTCTCTCCCATGGCTATTAAGAATATATGAAGGTTGTTTCTCTTCACCATCATGCAATACATCACTCTGGATGAGAGATTATCTCGAGTGTACAATTACTATTTTGTGTTGCTAAACCACTTTTGGCATAATTAAAAGGTATCCTTACCCTATTTTATTTTCTCTCTTAACTCTATTATCAAGATGGGTAGGTTCAATCCTGATAGCAATCTTTCCCTTCCTAAAGGGCCTATGGTCCTTGTTGTTGATTATTTTAAAGATAACTCTATTGAGCAAGCTATTTCTGAGCATTTGACCTCAGATGAGGATTCTCTTAAATCCAATGAGTTCAAGGAGGATGGTGATTTTGATACGGAGGTGGAGGAAGATACTGATCTTGATATCCCAAAGAGCTTGACCAGCAAGAGTAAGGGTGAAATGATGGCATCTGGGTTTGGAAAGATCAAGAAAGGGAAGATGGTGAAAGGTAGGAGTGGAAAGAAAATCAAAGAGGAGATTTGGAATGAGGAATGTGTCAATGGAAGCGAGGAGATGGACACTGACCATGGGGATAATGTAAGGCCATCTCGCAAGAAACCTAAGATTTCAGCTTCCATGGTCAGAAACTATGATAATTCTGGTAGGAATACCCCTGTTCCTTCCCCTCCTCAAAGCCCTATGAAACTGAATCCTACAGATTTTGTCATCATTCCCATCCTCTATCAGCTAACACTAAGAATCTATTAAATAATTATATGGATGAGGACAAGGTTATAAAGAATGTGAATATTCATGGTTCTATTCCTCATAGTGATATTAATACTGATGTTTTTATGGGTACTCGTAGGAAGGATACTTATCTTTCTAATTTTAACAACTGCAAAAAGGATCCCAACATGAATGTTGTACAAACAGCTAAGGAAGGGGCTATGGATTTTTATAATTTTGTTAATTGGGTTTTCAACGAGATTAAAGATATGAAGAAAAATTAGAGGGCTTTTTCTAGAAAACTGGATTTGTTGGAGGCCATTGGGTATGGAAAGGAGAGCTCCATCCCTAAAGAGCTCAATGCTCTCACCAAGGATTTTAATGATGTTGATGCCATGACAGAAGCCTACTCCTCTGGATTTGAGAAAGTAGATGTTCGATTTTCTTTTCTTGAGAAAAGAGTTAATAGCTTGGAGGACACTCTTAAAAATATGGTGAATAGAGCTTCAAGATCCTCAAGGCTTCTTTGGAACACCTTAGGATCCTCATTTCCAAGATGGAGAATACAAACAAGGAAAATTCTATTATTTAGTTTTTTTATGATAAGGATGTACTTGTAATTCTGATGTTCCTAATGGGCTAGGTAAGAGAACTCGTGCTAATATGAAGAAGATTGTGCATAATGCTAACAAGGACATAAAATATTTGAAGAAAGTTGTTAATACCATGATTCTTCTTGAGTTGGAAGTGGTTGAGCTTCTTAACAATTTTACTTAGCTCAGTTTCTTCCTGGGGTTCTTGTTATCCTTTTTAATGTATGTTGCCCATGTCCTACGCTCTTTCCTTTCATTGGATTTTTTGTGGTTTCCAACTATTTTTTTGTTGATATATGTTCCTTCTCTATTGTTCTTAGATGATAAATTTTTCTTTCTAAAGATGTAAAGGGTTTCAGGTCCCCATCAAAATGTATTTTCACTTAATCTAAAAATTTACAATCTTTATGCAATAATTTTATAAGAGGTCATACATGGGTTTTACAATACACTAACACAACAAAAGAGTCATAAAAGGGCTTATGGGGATGGTTACCCATTATATTGATGACATAGGAAAGGATGGTTTCATGGGAACCTTCTCTAAGAATCCCCCCATACCTTTCCTAGTACCTTCCCTTTGTTTATGTAAGGTGGTTAGCCTCCAAAGGTAGGTAAAAATGAATCACACACATGATCTAGGGGGGAATGGATTATGACCATCCCATTTCAGTTCTATTTTTATCCCCATCCTCACAGTAAAAATAGATACCCTATTTCATCTACTCCCCCATACAACATGTCAAGAACCCCTCCTAGGTGTGACAGTTTACAATAGTCATATAAAAAACATATTTTGCCAACATTTTTCAACAATAAAGGGCCTAAACAAATAATCATAAAACCAAATATTAAAATGATCAATTCAATAAACTAAAATTCAAGAGTGGCCACGTTAGTAAACCCTTAGTTTAAAACAAGTAAAGACATTTCCTTGAGGCAAATAGGACCATCAAAAAAATTTGTTTGGATAAGTAGCCCAACAATATTTTTCTCTAGTGTTGGCAAAATTGATAAAATAAAATAAAAATTATCAATAAAAAAAACTAGATCAAAAATCCACATTTGATCAACAATTGCACATTACAAGAACTATGTGGCTTTGTTAAGGCCACAAAGAGGGAGGACAGGAATGGTGGTTCTCTAACCACAAAAATATCTAATTATGGATCTCAATCCACAAAATCATAATTGTGATTCTCTAACCACCTAATCATACAGCAACATGCCATATGAAGGTTGTCTTTACCACATAAAATATAACCGACATTGGTCCCACACAACCTGGGACATGAAAAATAACGAATGTGTAATGTCATGTATCTAAAAATTCAATACTCTACCATAATATCCATTATCACTGCCATAATAGGAACCATCCTCAACCCATGGGTAAACACATTAAGGAGTACATTTACACTATGAACCAACAAGTGTGGCTCTACATAAGGGGAAGTCTATAGGGACTAACGTCCTTTAGAGTCTTGAAATTAATTGAGGTCGTCTATCTCTCAACATGGTGTGTGTCTCATATAGAAGAAATAATTTTTTTATGGAGATACTACCATCATAACATTTGTCAATAAGACTCCAATGGGTGTCCTATATCACTCAATCCCTATTTACATGGTGTGCATCTCATATAGAATGTTAGAATAACTGAGAGGGGGGGTGAATCAGTGGCCTAAAAAATTAATCCAATAATCCAACCAAAAATTTATATCAGAAATATAATACCTTCAGTTATCTTTAGTCATACAAGATGTATGCCTTATGTAATTCTAGCAAATATATATAGTGCTCGGTGAATATATTGTTTATCCTTTTTCTATCCTTTACTGAATAGTAGTAATTGAACTTAGTGTTTACTGACCAATCATGTTTTAGTAATGTGTAAAGAAAAACATCAAAACAATGAACCATATACACATTTGACACATGGAATTTTAACGTGGAAACCATGTTAAGGGAAAAACCACTTGGGACCGGTAACCCAAAATTACACTCTGATGAAGTGAGCTTGGTGAAGAGCCAACCGTGTTAAAGATTACAAACACACTGTTAAGTGTGACCTTGTTAGAGGATTTAAAACTAATATTTTATCATTTGACCTAGAATTCACTATGTTGTCAACATGAAAACCTTTTTATACTCTTGAGTATCTCAATACAATAAGGATGGTTAAATCCCACTCGATTAAGAGATTTTCTGAATTAATGGATAAACTGAAACGATAAATGATTTGTTCAATAATATAACTTTAACTTAGAAATTTTCAGATCTATTGTAAGTCGATAATGCCTCTATGATCAATATGCTCTTCTATTTCTTTTCTCCCCTCTTTGTTCTTTCTACTTGATGAATGCTCTTGCTTCTTTTTTGCTCGGTGTCTGTAGAATTCTTGGCTCTGTTCTTCAGTCTGTATGATCAGATCTACATGAAGACTTCTATCTTCACCATAATTATACTCAGCATTCCTCTTTTGCATAATGAATTACTTGTCTCTTTATATAGAGATGATTTCACCATTTACATTCTTTGTCTTTCTTGTTCTTGATGTAGATAGCTTCTTGATCCACAAATCTCGCCATACATTGCTTTAATCTTTAAAGATTTGCTTCAGTTTTATTCCGTAGATTTCTCCTTGAGAACTGTTAATAAAACTAGCATTAAATATTTAGTTCAACTGGTCGATGGAAATAAAGAAATCAATCAGTTAACTCTAATTATAGCTCCTTCCAACTAAGTGTTTTGTCATTTCCTAACTCCAGTTGATTTCTAGTGCAGTGCACCCATGACAATCACTAATTGAGTGTCATTCTGCAAGATTTATGTTTTTAATAAATGGATTGATCATAGAGGATCATCCTATTTTTTATTATGGATCCATGTGTGTGGTCAAGGATCTCTTAGGCAATCTTATGAGCCTAGAGATGCCTTAGGCTATTTGGATCACCTAGTTAGGCTTAAGTTGCTTAAACCATGGTTTTATGTTTTTAGGAGTCCTTAGTGTTAAATATTTGGATCCATGTCATTTTAGGCAAATTATGTCAATTTGATAGGTTTGATTCATTCCAAAAGTCTTCGAGTGCAAAAAAACAAGATTTTTTTAAATGTTGAAAAGTTGTCAAAAAGTTACTCATGCAACTTCCAAAAGTTGCTCGAGAGTTGCAAGGTGGAAGCCCAACAGTCATAGGGAATTTTGGATTGATCTGACTTCACATTTGAAGTTTTTTTAAGTGTTTACTTCTAACCTAGATTGTTACAAGTTCTATATTGTAGTTTTGATTCATTTGGAATGGAAGATGAAGAGTTTTCTGAGCATTTCTGAGTTGTACGACCATGTCTGGTGTGATCTCTAAAACAAAGTTGATGTTTTGAAGTTCTTCTGTGTTATCATAACTTTCCAATTGGTTTTAAGTCATTTAGTTTTGGTTTGAGGTGTTTTTGATTCAGTTTTCCAAAAACAGTCTAAAAAGAGGCTTCCTAGAAGCACATTTCACTAATGGAGTTCTAAATTGCATTCTGCCTAGTGTAATTCACTAAGATCCTAGAAAATGCAATTTAGGATGGTATATTTAAGGATTCTAGAAGCTCAGAAGATGGATCGAAGGTTAAATCCCTCATGCATCAAGCCCTAGGCTGAATATCTCAATGTATTCAGCCTAGAATGAAGGAGAATGAAGTGTTATGTTTGTTAGATAGTTTTTTTGAGTGACCTAAGAGTGGATTTGAGTTTTGGGGAGTTATTTTAAGAGTTTTGAAGCATTTTTTCAATCCCATGCACCCAATTTCTAGTACTTGCTTTGATATCTAAGCCTAATTTGGCTAATTAGGTCTGCAAACTTGGTGAGTGTTAGGTGTTTCTGGAGTGGAGTTGGAGTCTAGGGCATTGAGGTTTGACATAAATTCCAAAAGGGTATCTGTATATATCCTTAGTTTCCTAAAAGGTGATCGGGAGTAAAATTTAATTCCAAATAACCACTTGGATAAACCTACAAGGGATTCTAGGATAGTACTAGATAGGTACTGTACAATAGTTGGAGGGCCAAAAAAAGGGTGATTCTTGGTCTCATTAACATATGGAAGGTTTTCCAATATTTCATTTGGGTTGGTGGAGTCACTGGTGAAGACTTCTAGTTTGTGGCTTGGAATAGGGCTAGTGTCCCTAAAGCTCAAAAGTACAAGATCATGAATTGAATTGTATTCAATTGGAAAATTTGAGAAGTAGTTATACCACCTTGAATAGGTAGAATACATGGTGTAAGGAAGGATCTATGATATTAGGAGGGTATAAGTTGAGTTGGGTGTCTCATTGAAGGAAAAGGAAGAAGACCACACTTCTTGTTGTCACCTTTGCATTTATTTTGGTCATCAACTCTTAGTTTGATTGGTCGTTGACTCCACTTGTCCTCTGGAATCAACCTCCAGTTATTCTCAGTGACTACTTCAGTTATGCTCGGTGTTGTAGTGCTCGATATACACTGTGACTGCTCAGGGTTCTATATCTGTTGGTGTGCACTATTCGTCAGTGTTTACTGTCACTCGGTGTACACTGGCTTTGTATGTTTACCGATAACATAAACTTTATCTCTTTGGTTTCTTGAAGTCTATGACAATATGTATATGACCAATCAGATTATATCAAGTTGACATCAATTAAAATACAATACATTAACAGATTTAATGTCTTACATTTACTTTCTGCAGCTCGGTGATCATCAACTTATCATCTTCAAACATTCAATCAGTTATAGTTCATCAATCTCTCCCTTTGGAATTGATGGCTACATACTATCAACACAATATGAAATATGTAATGTAAAATATGCCATATCATACTAAACCTATTTTTCTATAACCAATTCAAATATATGACTCTCGGTAAGCTCTTCTAGCTTAGATTTGATTCTTGTAGAGTGTTTTTCCTTTCTTCATTCCCTTCAATGGATAGGTGTAGAAATTTTGAATATGTCTCTCCCTTTCTTGTAGAATCTCTTCTCCCTTTTCTGGATAGATATGTAGTGTTAACTTTTCTCCGATTCTCTCCCTTAGATGGATGGTTGTTTCTTTGAATATTTCTTGGATCTTTCTCTCCCTTTGTAGAAACTTCTTTTTCTGATCTTTGCTCTCCCTTTGACTGATGTTATTCTTCCTAATGGATATTTATCTTCTCTCCCTCTATATTATCATGATAGTTATTTCAAATGGATATATTCCTCTCCTTTTGACAACAATGCCAAACAAAAAAATATATCATTGAATATATTCATCTCCATTCTATCCATCAGCAATACAACCCTGTGGTAGCCAAAAATATCCCTAGTGTTCAGTTTAGATAAGTACCTTCTTATACTGATATGTCATTTCAATCCATATATTTTCTTGCATCAACATGATTGATCTTCTAATAATGTGTAGGTTGATGCAGCCTCTAATTCAGCTTATTGACCAGTATACAAGGGTTGGACCCCTAGTCTCTTCCTCGGGTCCTCAAATGTATCTTTTGGAAATGGCTTTGTGAATATGTCTACCAATTGTTCTTTAGATTATACATATTCCAGTATCACTTCTTTCTCTTGTACTTGTTCCATTATGTAATGATACTTAATAGCAATGTGCTTTGTCTTAGCATGCATCACAGGGTTCTTTTAAATGTTGATAGCACTTGTATTATCACAAAATATAATTACGGCTTCAAGAATTTCCATATTCATGCCTTTCAGTAATTGCTTGATCCATGCAATGTTAGATAAATTTGCAGCAACAACCACACATTATGCTTGTGTAGTATTTTGAAATATGCATCCTTTCTTTTTACTTATCCATGTGACAAGTTTTTCACCCATAAAGAATGTTGCTCGTGTTTTTCTCTTTCTGTCATCAATATTTCCATCCCAATCAACATCTGTATAAACTTGTAGCTTGAATTTTCATTCTTTATTATACCACAAACCATAGTCTTCGGTATTCTTTAGATATCTCTGAATTCTTTTGACAATAGTCATGTGTGATTCCTTGGGATTAGCATAGAATATTGCATTTATACAAACTGTGTTTGTTATATCTGGTCTAGTGTGTACAACATACATGAGTTTGCCAATCATAAATCTATATAAGGTCTGGTTTACCTCATTTGTATTGTCTTCTTTTGTCAGTTTGCATCTAGTTTCCATAGGTGTTCCAACTAGTTTGGAGTCCTCCATTTTGAATATCTTCAGAACTTCTTTGATGTATTTGGATTGTGTGATGTAGATGCCTCCATCCTATTGTAGAATCTGTAGACCAAGAAAAAATTTGATCTCTCCAAACATAGACATCTCAAATTCTTTTCTCATTTCATTAGAAAATGATGTGCATAACATATCCAAATATGATATCATCAACAAATATCTCAGAAATCATAATCTTATCATTAGTATCTCCTTTCAAATACATATTACTATTATGACTTGTTCTTACAAATTTAATACTAATGAGATAAGAGTGGAGTCTTTCATACCATGCTCTTGATGCTTGTTTCAATCCATAAAAGGCTTTGTGTAGTCTAAAAACAATGTTCCTCTTGCTAGGATCAAAAAACCTTTCAGGTTGTTCAATATATACCTCTTCTTCTAGTATTCCATTCAAAAATGCACATTTAGCTTCCATTTGGTATACTTTGAATCCTTTGAAAGTAGCATAAGAAAGTAGAATTCTTACTCCTTCTAGTCTAGCAATGGGTGCAAAGGTTTCTCCATAGGCAATACCTTCTTCTTGTGCATATCCTTTGCATACTAGTCTTTCTTTATTCCTTGTGACTTCTCCATTCTCATTTAGTTTGTTTCTGAATATCCATTTGGTACCAATGATATTTTTGTCAGTCAGTCTTGGTACTAATGTCCATTTTTTGTTCTTTTGAATCTTTTATATCTCTTCATTCATAGCACCAACCCGTTCTTGATTCTCAAGTGCAGTATTGAAAGATTTGTTAGAATACTTCAGAGATAACTGAGAGGGGGGGGTGAATCAGTTATCTGCAACTTTAAATCTTTATCTTATACTTATTAATCCAAATTGATACAAAGTAAATGCACATACAGATAACACTTTACACA
>MU227994.1:2020621-2039616 GCA_018584345.1 Thuja plicata | reverse complement strand
TATCATTTCTCATAGTGTGTTTATGACTTGATTTACTTATTTTTAAAGAAGATTTGAATGCAGAATCAATAGTTGGTAAGACACTGTTGTCAAAGTTATTCATCTCAAATGAAATAAGTCTACCAATAAAACTATCTAGAGTAACATTGTTATTTTCTACTGATCTCATTTCTTGAATTGTGGATACTCTAATAGCATAAACATGCAGTAAGGTTCTCAGAATTTTACTTACCACTATATCCTCTTTAAGTACACCTCCTAATCCTCAGATAGCATTGACAACTTCCTTGATTCTTCTACTGTATGGAGTGATGTTTTCTCCTTCTTTCATTCTTAGGTCATCAAAATTTCCTCTTAGGATTTCATCGTTAGCTCTCAGCACATTTGTGTCTCCTCCATGTACTAGCTTGAGTTTGTCTGACATTTGCTTTGCAGTGGTGTATGATTTGACATCTCCAAATTCAGCATCAGACAATGAAGAAGCAATTTATATCATCATAGAGTTGTGTTCATGTTTGTCTCTCAATTGATCAACAGTCAGAGGTCCCATCGGTGTAGCATATTCAATATGTAAGTATTGTGTGACATCATTTCTAATACCTGATAGGTGGTGTCTTAACCTTCTTTTCCATGATAAAAATTTGTCTTTGTTTAACTTAGGCACATCCCTTTTACTCATCTTGTGATCTTTAGCTTGAGTCTTTAAACTCTCTTCTAAGCACACTAGCTCTGATACCAATTGTTAGAATAACTAAGAAGGGGCGTGAATTAGTGGCCTCAAAAATTAATCCAATAATCCAACCAAAAATTTATATCATAAATATAATACCTTCAATTATCTTCAGTCCCACAAGATGTATGCCTTATGTAACTCTAGCAAATATATATAGTGCTCGGTGAATATGTTGTTTATCCTTTTTCTAGCCTTTACCGAATAGCAGTAATTGAACTTAGTGTTTACCGACCAATCCTGTTTTAGTAATGTGTAAAGAAAAACATCAAAGCAATGAACCATATACACATTTGACAAATGGATTTTTAATGTGGAAACCTTGTTAAGGGAAAAACCACTTGGGACCGGTAACCCAAAATTTTCACTCTTCTAAAGTGAGCTCAGTGAAGAGCCAACCATGTTAAAGGTTACAAACACACTGTTAAGTGTGACCTTGTTAGAGGATTTAAAACTAATAGTTTATCATTTGACCTAGCATTCACTATTTTGTCAACATGACAACCTTTTAATACTCTTGAGTATCTCAATACAATAAGGATTTTTTGAATCAATGGTTAAACTCAAAGAGTAAATGATCTGTTCAATAATACAACTTTAACTTGCAGATTTTTAGATCTATTGTAAGTCCGTAATGCCTCTCTGATCAATATGCTCTTCTTTTCCTTTTCTCCCCTCTTTGTTCTTTTTGCTCGGTGAATGATTTTTCTTCTTTGTTGCTCGGTGAATGATTTTGATTCTTTGTTTCTCGGTGTCTGCAAAATTCTTGGCTCTGTTCTTCAGCCTGTATGATTAGATATGCATGAAGACTTCTATCTTCACCGGAATTATACTCAACATTCCTCTTTTCACAATGAATTACTTGTCTCTTTATATAAACTACATATATATATACATGAATGTATCAGGTGAGTCATCAATAGGTTTAATATTCCTTTCTGCATCTATATAGTGTCTATTAATAAACATTTTTATAAACTCCAATATAACTGCATGTAAGTATATATAAAGAAAAAGGGGTTTAAACCTGAAAGGATTAACACATTTATAATTCATAGTTTGTCAACTAGCATCCTAACAAAAAGGGAAAGTATGCAGAATTTAACTTTAAAAAATAACTATTTTCCTTTGAAAGTAACAATTTCTTCTTTATTTATTTTTTCAACATGGTTTTTCCAAAGGAAAATAGGAATTACAAAATTTAAACCTATTTTTCAGCTAAGTGTTAAATAATTCAAAAAGATAATACATAATTTAACATTTAATTCCCAATTTACATTTCCATTTTCTATACATGTACAAACTTTAGAAATAACTACCTATACAAGGGAATTTAAGTCTTTTAAAAACTTTATAAGTAGCTCCATATACAAGGGAATTTAAATCTGAAGTAAACAATGGAGAGCATTGCATACTTTTTATCCACACCATCTTTTCCATCTTTAAAACAAAATGTAGACCTTCAATAAAAGATAATGCAATGGCCTTGGAGGCTCACCTCCCAACCTAGGCCTATTAAAGGCCACCTCTGAGCTAGGAGAACTAAGGACCAAACCTATTACACACGTACTCAATACACATGCAAAAAAATAGATTTTACAAAAAATACAATTTAACAATAAATTCCCATCCCATGGCTTTCACAAAGTCACTAAGTGACTCAAAACAATGGGGTGAAGGTGCACCAAATATCTAAGAGGATAAATGTTGAGTGAACATTCTTACAATTTCCTTCACAACTCTCAAATGCAACCATCTTCTTGGTCACTTTATTGACCCAACCAACCCTTATGAGCCCAGTTTTAAGCAAAAATAAAATAGCAGCAAGGATCCCATAATCCTTCTTTATCCCTCTCTTCGTAGAAGAGAGACTCTACACTCTTTAGATTGTCCTAAAATCTCTCCACCCCAAGGCTACTCGTCCCTCCCAATGGTGAGCTTGGCCTTCAACTCCCATATACATACAAGAAAGATAATTCAACGAACAACAACCCAAAAAAACTACTTAAAAGAAAACATAGTTACAGTCACAAAAGAGAAAGCACATTACTCATACAAAATTCTAATTTTTCAACCACATAGAATGAATGCATCTAACTAACCAAGATCTACTCCAGCTAAGGTATGATAAATTTGTAGAATAGCTGCCCAATTTCCCCAAACCTTTCTTCCTTATCCAAATTCCTTTCTCCAAACTCAAAGTTGTCTCCCAAAATTGGATAGTCGGTAATCAAATTCTAAGTCTAAAAAATCCCTCTTAAGTAGGCTCCTCTCATATTTTTCCAACCTCCTTGGGAAATATGTCACTTCCCATAGGTTGGAATTCCCAAGCTCTTACATGGTTTCTAGAAATAGAAACTGAAAAAGGTGGCTTGGATATGGGAAAGTGTATCTTGCCAACAAAAGGAAGGTTATCCACCCAAGGTCAATATTTCAAAAGATGATTTTTGTCCATCTTGAAAAAAAAAATTTGAAAGCACTCTAAAGTCATCTGTAAATGGTCCTATGGCTAACAATTCTGCTTATCCATAGGTATATCAAGTGGTCCTTCAAAAAGAACCTAAACTCAACCACAGGATTTAATTTGACCCCTCAAAAACTCACCTAAAGCTTACCTACGGGTCAAACTTTATTTGACAAAACACAAGGCTCTTTAACCAAGTGGTCTCATGGGGATACTAAAAGTTACTTGCATATGCATTGGTTTTTTACAACTTCCCTCCAAAGGACATGTCATTTCCCACTCATACACATCACAAGTGCCAAGTGACACCATAAAATACACATCACAAAAATAAACTTTGCATGTCCTTTTTAGGATTACAAAAATAATAATATATAATTTTAAAAAAACACACAAGAATTCAATTTTATGAATAAAACACATTACATGAAAGGTATTATCTCTCCAAATAGACAAAACCTTGGCTTCACTATCATACATAGGTTTGGCCTTAGTTCTCAAGATAATTCCATGGTCACATTTCCTGCACATCTCATTTCAAACATCAGTAGTCCAAAAATCATATGCATACAAAGTGTATGAAAAGAATATCATGCAAAAATATAGAATTTACTCATCATCTCCTCATAATAAAATCATAGCTCAACACAAATAGAAATAAACTAATATTTTTTCCCAAATAATTCCACATGAAATCAGATGCATATATAGGTGTATGAACATAAATACCATTTAGACACATAACATTCAATTGACAAATAATCTACTCCAATTCACAACTCATCATAATTAAAATCAAATTACCCTTTTTCCCAAGAAATCCACATGAAAATAATTACTCAATTGCATCATCATAGGAATCATTTAAATCAACTAGTCATAATATCAACACTCCATTTCACACTTCCAATAGATGGAAAGAAGTTCTCAAAGTAAAAGTATATGCATAACAGTAGTGAGCCAAAATTCAATGTATTTGTATTGGATTTCCTTATAGTGTTCATGTTGTCTTCAAGTTGTTTCAAAAATATCTCACATAGATCAATCTACATATCTTTCTTCACAATCTTGTAAGCCAGAGCAACAGCTCCACAAGGTACATTGTCCAATCAGGATGATTGGAATACTCGGTAGGATAAGATGTTGCATACAAATTTCAACTTGAGGTCTTTAATGGTAGAAATATTCAGACCTCTCCCATCCCATTTGTCTTTAGTAAGCTCACTCAGCTTGATCTTCTCAAATTTTTTGATAGCTTTAGGCTTGTCTCTAATCGGGTAACCAGTTACAATGCGTAACACATCCTTTGTGATCTTCACATGTTGATCTAGCCCCATACATTGGTTGTGTACTCAGATAAGGACCATCCTTATCCACTCAGTCTTGAAAACCTTTGGGATATAAAGGGCATGTGTCAAACCTTTTGACTCTATATGAACATGATCACTCTTTAGATTTTTGTTTGCACATAACTTTTGGTAAGATGAATCAATCTATGCTTCACAAATATCCTCAACCTTACAATGGGAAAAATTTTGTATGTCTTAGATCAATAAAACTCTATCCATAATGGATGAAAGTTCTCCCATCATTTCTAGTTCATCTGCATTCACAAGAGGTAGCTTGTACTTATCATTTAGAAACTCAACATTCTCAACCACAATAGGGTTTCGAGCTTTCGGGGCCATATCGTCTTGTCAAATACAAAAATTTTGAACTGGGGTTTTTGTCTATGACTCAGTTCCACTAACCACAACTAGGGAAACACCAAAAATACCTTGAATAGATTCAAATGTTCTAAAACAGGTATAAGATTACCTTCACAATCACTTCAATTCGCTTGACAAATTAGTTCTCCAACTTTGTTCACAGTGCTCTAGAACATTAAGTAACAATAATAGACAATGTACTCTATATATGAAATTTTCTAGGTTTAGGGTTTCCAACGGTCTTAAGTAGAAATTAATGCTCTACTGACTTACTTTACCGAATACCTAACTTTATTTTCCTTTTACCGAATAAGTATGAAACATAAACTCAACAGCATGTATCCAAATGCATCTAAGTATGCTCATATGAATTTCTACACATATACTAAGAACCAGTTTAAGATTTAAATTTTAACTTGAAGTTCCTACTAATACCTCTTACCGGATTAGGTAGATTCAGTTGCACCCAATCCAGAGGATAAGGTGCCTTCAACTGTTTCAAATGATGTCCCATCATCCATGGTATTTCTTCTCCATGTCTTATTCATCTTAACTCTCATTTCTTCAACATTCACTTTGGATTTCTTTGATGTTTCTTCCATGGTAGGAGCTTTGCCTTAGTACCTGCAATATTTGGCAAGGTGATCTAGCTTGTGAAAATGGAAGCATGCCATGCCAGGGCCTCTCCAAGATCTTCTATTTCTCTTGCCATGTAGAAACATTCAATTTGCAGCAATGTTCCCATATCTTCCACATACTAAACAAGATATCCTTGTGTTATAGTCCTATGGTATGGATTTACCTCGTTGGTTGCTTGGCATATTTTATCGATTCGGTACCCATTTTTCATTTCTCTTTTGTGATTTGCATTCTTCATATTTCTGACCGTAGTTGTTTCAATTATTGCAGTAGCCATCAAACTTTGGCTTTCTTGTGTTGTTTTCAGTCTTTGATCTACATTCATGTGCTTAGTGCCCATACTTGTTACAATTATAGCAATGTCCATCAAACTTGGGTGAACTCAGTGACTCACCTCTTTTTCTTCTACATACACTTGCAGTATATCCAGGCTTCCCACAGTACTGGAAACTAGGCTTTTTTAACTTCAATGGGGTGGAAGTTCCTTGACTTTTATCTTGATTAGAGGACTCTCCTTTCTTAGTAGTGCTCTTACTATTGAATCCTAGTCAAGTCTTGTCTATCAGTTGTCTCTGCCCTTTAAGATGTGCATCCAATGATCTCAGTGTTTCATCATTTCTCTTTAGTATCTCATTTGATTATTTTTTATATTTTAGCTCCCTAGTCAATCTATCATCTTCACACTTGAGTGCTTGATTCTCAAATTGTTTCTTGGATAACTCTATATTAGCACTCACAAGTTGATTGGTCATATTATAATGTACTTGCATCATCCTCGTGATCTCACTATCTTTCTAAGCTATTCTTGTTTTAATTTGTCTTTTGTCTTCTTTAGCTAATCTCGATGCATTTTCAACTGCTACCTTAGAGTCAAGTATATCACTCATTCTCAATGCTTGTGTTTCTTGATCTAACTTTTCCAAGTTTAGTTGCTCAGTGATTTTCTTGTTCTTTTCCATGAGTTCAACAATGACATAATCATCTTCACCATTCAGACTACCTTTAGATGTTGTCTCAAGAGTATCAACATGCTCTTGTATATATTTTAGTTCACTACATAATTGCTTCCTTACTTTTAAGGACTTTTCTAACTTTATTTTCAGATCTTCAATCACTTCTTGTGCACTTTCCAACTCAAACTCAAGACTATCAATCTTCTTATATTGCTTGTAAATTTCCATGGTCATGATATTTACTCTTATGTTATTAAACCTTTATCTCAAGAGACTAGATCTGATACCAATTCTTGCATTAATCTATTGAAAGGTAAGTGCTGAGAGGGGAGGGGTGAAACAATACTTTAAATTTTTTAACTACTATTCATTCTTTTTCACCGAACTGAATATCATTCATAAAACATTGAAAAGCATATAACATAAATTAGGAAATCATGACACATAACACCATGATTTTTGGTCATGCATAAATCCTTGGTTAGAGGGAAAAAAATGTGGTGGGGATGGCACCACAATCCTTCACTTTTGTAGAATAAAGGTTCCTCACTTAGATCTACGATGTTAGTTACTTCTGGTAGCTTACCCTATTAGGATTATTATACTCGGTTGAGAGTACAAAAGACTTATATAGTCTACCTAGTTATAGGATTTTACAATCTCTCATCTAAGAGATGTACCCAGTTAGAGGATTTACAAAATAAAAATTGTTAGGGCCTACCGACTTAATGGTATTTCTACTCTTCTACCTAATACAAAAACTATTACAAGAATGCCTGCAAGTATGCATCAACCATAATGTTGTTCAGACTCTTTATGCTCTGCAAATGCATTATCTCTTTCTACAATTGGTAAATTATTTCTTCTGCACCCTATATCTTCTTCATTCTAGTCTTTATCTCTCTCATTGTAACTACTTCTCTCTCTCTATAATATTTTTCCTCTTTTATGTCACTCCCTATGTAATATTTTTCCTCTTCTCTTTTACTCTCTTTGTATATTTCATCTTTTTGTTTTTATTCAGTATATATGATTTTAAAGTTGTTAACCTAATTAAATCCTTCTCCTTCTGCAGTGGAGGTGAGGTGGTGCAAGGTTGGTTTCATTCCCAATGAATTTATTATTGTTGAATATCATTGTTTGAATTGCCTCGTGATCATGTGCAATCATATTAGCGCAATCCAAATGGTCTACCTAACTTCCATCTTAAATACTGTGAAAGTTTTTCCTGCTTAGTGTCCAGGTTCATTTTATTCAAATTTGAATTGTTATGTCAGCTCTGGTGTGTTTGGTAATGTTCTTTTATCTTGGTCAGTGACAAAATGTCTTGTTAGCGATTAACTCTGATTGGTGATTAACTTTGCTCTGTGTTTTGGTGACTAACTCTACTCGGTAATTGTTCTCTACTTATCTCGGTAACTTTCTTGTGTTTGGTGTTTGGTGTCATTGATACTCTGATTTACCAATTGTCTTCCTTAGTGTATTCTTCCTCTTTACCGATTATCTTGATTGAATATTATGAATTAGACAAAACTAATGACAACAAACTATCTCATAGGAGTATCAATAGGACCTCTATATGCAATGGTAGATTGTGAGAGTAATTTAGAGACATGTCATCATTTTTGAAAAATGGTAAGAAATGGGGTGCAGTAAGATATCCTACCATGACCTAAAATTGATCCAAATTCAAGTCATTAGGAATGGTTGTGTCAATAAGGGATCTCTCCAATATGTCCTTATGTGACGTTGAAAGTTTTAGAAGCTCCAAGATGGAAATTTGTGCTAGTTTCTTATGGAGTTGATCTACCAAATTGTATTATTTAGATATTTAAGTAGTGTCATTTGATTTTGTTTTACTATTATCCCTCGGAATGTCACCTTGGCTTGACCTTGTGTAACAATATGTGCAGGTTATTTTTCTTGTTTATCCTTGATAATAATGGTATTGATGGTGTTGTCAAATCTAGACAAGTTGTTTATGTGTTATCACATGCATGAGAAAAATTCAATTAATCTCCCTTCTTTTTTGGTTGTGATGCTTTGGATGATTCTCCTTTTTCATGATTTAGGAGTGGAGTTTTAAATGTTGTGTGGTCATCATTATTGTTAGGTCCTTTAATGGTAATGGCATTGTTATAAATCAAGTATTGGACCACATGTTTTAGTCTCATACAATCATTGGTTTTGTGACCTTTGTTTCTATGGTATTCACAATGATGTGAATTATTCCACTGAGAAGGTTTTACTTGGGGTTCATATCCTCTATATTTTGGTAATGTAATCAACTTGTTGGCTAAAATTGTTCTTAAAGTGGATTTAAGAGGTTCACCCAAGGGTTTAAATATTCTTTTAGGTGGATATTGTGGAGTCCTATGTCTATTGTTGTCTTTATTTTTGTTGGATGAATTTCTTGATTGATTGGAACTACTGGCTTGGTTGTTTGATAAGTATAATAGTTTACATTTGACTTTGTTGGAATCTACCACTTCATAATTCACCACATGTTTCTTTTTATTTAACCAAAACTTTAGTTTGTCATTGTTTTTGTTTTTGTTTGAAGAATTGGTGTTGTTGTAATTATTGTTGGTGTTATTGTTGTTTGAAAAACCCTTAGTATCTTTATATAACTTTAATTATTCTTTTCTCACTAAGGCACCCTCAATTGTAAAACCATTTTATATCCTTTTGTTAAATGAAGGAGGACATTGTAGTTGAAGCCGAAAGTTCATTTCACTAGTAAAGTTGTTGATGAAAATACCCATATTTTCTTTTTCGGGTAAACCTCTTGGATATCTTGCAAAGATGAATCTTCATCTTTGTAAGAATGTCAAAAATGAATCATCATTTCATTGCTTATTATTATAAATATCCAACATAGTAACATCATGTTCTATATTTTAGGAGTATTGAGTGACAAACTTTGTGACTAATTTTTCAAAGGTTTTGATACCTAGTGGTAGTTTTGAGAACTAGTCCATGGCTTTTCCTCCCAAAATCCTTGGAAATAACCTCATTATGTAAGTTTGTTCATGTATAAATTCCATAATCAAGGTACAAAACTCTCTAATGTGGTATTTTGGATTGGTTGTACCCATATACAATTCATACTGAGGAAGATCTATGTTTGGTGGGAAGGGTACCATGTTCAAATTATTTTCAAAAGGGAAAGGACAAATGTCCTCTAAAGTGTACCTTTTTATTAGTGTACCCCTTTGTATGTCATGAAGTTTTTGTCGTAAATCCTTAATTTTTTTGTTCAAGGCACGTAGGGGGTTAAATTCATATTCATCTTGTTTCAGTTTGGAGATATCATAATCATGATGTTAGTCCTAAGATCATATTAATGATAGGGGGGGGTGAATCAGGAATCTATCAAATAATCCAATACTTTAACCTCTTAAACCTTGAATAACCATTCATAAGATTAACCATATATTCAATAAATAAAAACCATAAGCATGTAATTACATCCACACATTTGACACAAATATCTATCTCATGGAAACCCAAATAGGGAAAAAACTATGGTGGGCTTAGTACCCACTAAATGATGTACTCTTATGAAGTACGCCATGTGAGGCACTTAACCCTATTAGGATTTTACAACATCACTGTTAGGTGCTACCCGGTTAAGGGATTTGCCTTAGTCCTATTAAAACCTTTACTCTATTAAGAGTGGCCTTGTTAAAGGACTTTCAACACTATTCAAAGTGTTACCTTGTTAGAAGATTTAAAACAAAGATCTCTTATGATCTACCCTGTTAAGGGATTTAACCTACTACAACTATTAGGGAATAACATAAATAATGATTTGTGAAATGACACTACATCTACTAGATCAGGTCCATTGAAGCACACAATATCTTCTTATCACACTTAAAATTTATCTGGCTTGATCACAACTCTCACTTTTCATCACACTTGTCTTAACACATGATCAACACATCTAACCTTCAACTTCATACATTATATACTAAATTTTTAAGTCCACCACCTTGATCATACCCTAAACTAGAATTTCAAAATATCCCACTCAAATCAAACATTCCACATACCAAAAGTAAATACATAAAACATATTGCCAAGACCACATTGACCAATACAATGATTTACATAGGATTGTGTGTCAAGGAGCCAAACAAATTTTGATGAAACATAAGCTTCCTCAAGAAAATTATCCACATGCTAGCATCGAATAATGACATGCCATATCATCACCTTCAATCACAAAAACACATCTTTAGATCATGACTAATTTGACTATCTTCATTAAAACCTCAACATTGATCACCAATCAAATATTGATCCATTTTCACTCAAGAACACAAACTTTGTAGCCTGATAACAACTTTGTCTTTGTTCACCAATCATATACCCTTCTCGTTGGTCACTAAAATTAGTTTTGGTTGAAGTTCTAGCATCTAAACATTGTTGGCCACCATATCATGTGACTGCATCACAAGGTATATCAACGATTTGATAAGACACTCAAATCATCTATCACTTGTCATTAACTATTCTAGCAATTGCACTATTATACTTCAACCAATCACAACTTCCCCATAAGATCACTTAAGTAGTAGTGGTCATAAATTAGACAACTAGAGACATAACTAAGTATCCCATAAATATAGTAACCACGAAAACTCATTGCAACATTATATTCAACATAACTATGATTAGAAACATACTAAGAACACAAAGTTAATAGTTTACATCAATGACAACATAATATATGATCATCCTATAATCAAATCTATATCATGACATCTCCAAAACTTACTTACCATCACTGTATCAGATATGCCAAAAATATCCCCCTTTGGCATTGATGACAACACTCTATGCAAAAATTCTTCCTTAAACATATTTCTACTAATGTCTTTCACCTATTCTACAATACCATACATTCTCTCCTTTAGCATAAAATCTCTCCCTTAAATTCTCTGCCCTTTGACAAAAATGTCAAAGGTGTCAATCAAACCTTATCTCTTCTCTTTTGTACTTGACTAACCAAAACACGTGACTTCATAGACTGTTCCCCCTAAGGAGTAGCCCCACAACATCAATCCACACAAAGATATTCAATGAATACACAAGGATTTATGTAACTACATATTCTTCTAATTCAACTCAAATAGGGTAATAACCCCCAACCTACCTCTTAGATACTCAAATGCATCCTTAGGTAATGATTTTGTGAAAATATCAGCAAAATACTATTGAAAATGAGTTGAGTAACTGAGAGGGGAGGGGTGAATCAGTTACCACAAAAACAAATCCAAGTCCCTTAGATGTCTTAAACAAATTTGTCACTGTTTCTCCATTAACACAGATATTCTATTGTCACTCGGTTAACATAGAAAATCTTAAGATATTAACTGTGATTATCCTTTAGTAATTAATTGCAGAAGCATAAATCATAAAGCAAATAACATGTACAGAGATAAAACCAAGATTTAACATGGAAACACAATATGTGAAAAACCACCAATTGTAACTAGTCACTCTTTTTCACTCTTCTAAAGTGAGCCATGTTAGGACCCAACCCTATTAAAGGTTACAATAGTTCACACTGTTAGGTGTGACCCTGTTAGAGGATTTAATCACCTTGTAAGGAGTGGCCTTGTTAGAGGTCTTCAAATACTTTAATGCAGAAATGTCACCTTGTGAGAGGATTTACAAAAGACTATTAATTCTACTCTGTTAAGAGATTTTGATCACTGCTACAATTATTAGAAAGTAACAATGGATTGACCTATTTTGATAAGCGATTGTCTTTGTTGATTCATATCTCTGTTCTAGATTTAATTACTTGATTCTTACTGATCAGATATTCTGTTGTGGTTCTCTGTGTTATGTCCTCAATCAGAATCCCATCTTATTTCTCCTTCACTCTTTATGTCATCAACACATATCTTCTTTTCTTTCTTCTTCTCTTATCTCACACTCATTAAATCCAAACTTGACCCTATATATATGATAATCCTTGTCAAGTTGGCCTTAATATTCTTCCAAGTAAGTAATAAAACTCATGTTTGTCAGCTTTATATAACCAATTATCCATAAAATATAAACTATTGTTAGTCGGCCACCACTAACTATTTAACTCGGTCAACACTAAAATAATTCAACGCCCGACCAACACTATAATGCCTGAGTGAACTCGGTTAGAACTGAAAATCACTTTGGTCCTCTTCAATGCCCAAGGGTTCTTGGCATGAACAGACTGTGCTCGGATAAGATTAAAGATTTGTGTAAACATCACTATACTTATGTAAACATCAATGACAATACACAATTGAATAATTGTCATCAACAATCTCCCTCTTTGGCATTGATGGCAACACAACATGTCATAATACAAAGAATTATAGAGCAACAGACATAAGAATGAAATTTTTATTAATGTCCTTAGCTTCATTCTGATTCTTATCCAAAAAAATACCTCTATCTTCACAATCACTAAAATACAAATTACTCCCTCTTACATTAACCTATGCTCTCTAATAAAGTTCTCCCTCTGTCATCAATCTCTCCATCAATAATCTTTATGACATTAGTAATATCTCCCTCTTTGAAGACCAATTCCAAAGACATCAACTGATATATGTATATCAAATGAAGTTGTAGTGTACCTATTTGTACTGATTCATATGAAATAAGCTCTATATATCTACATCAACATTTTAAATATGTTATGTAGCTCGGTTGATGGATCACTAAACTGTGTTTTAGTGAGTTGCAGTTAGGGGAATCACCCCTAGCTTTCCTCTAATATACAAAAATGCATCCTTAGGTAATGGTTTAGTGAATATGTCTGCAATTTTTTCTTTAGTATTCACATATTCCAATCTTACTTCCTTGTCCTGAACTAGTTCTCTCAAGAAATGATACTTTATTGCAATATGTTTAGTCTAAGTATGCATCACAAGGTTCTTTGAAATGTCAATAGCACTAGTGTTGTCGCACTAGATAATGACTGGTTCTTTGATTTCCACCTTCATACCTGACAACAACTATTTGAACCATATGATATTTGAACAATTTATTTTTGCAGCAACATACTCTGCTTTTGTTGTACATTGAGAAATGCAGTTTTGTTTCTTGCTTGTCCAGGAGACTAACCTCTTTCCAAGAAATAATGCTCCACCACTTGTGCTCTTTTTGTCATCAACACTTCCAGCCCAATCAATATCATTAAAAGTCTTCAAATCAAAGTTTCCTCCTTTCTTATACCATAATCTGTAATCTTTAGAAACCTTAAGATATCTCAGAATCCTTTTGATAGCCATTAAATGATTCTCTCTAGGATTAGCTGAAAACCTTGCAACAATACCAACTTCTAATGCAATATCAGGTCTAGTGTGAACAACATATTTAAGTTTACCAATCATGGATCTATAGGTAGTCTAGTTTACTTCATTTGAATCATCATTCTTAGACAACTTATGTCCAGTAGGCATAGGTGCTCCAACTAGTCTAGAGTCTTCCATCCCAAATTTCTTCAGTATCTCTTTGATGTATTTAGAATGGGTAATTTAGATACAATCCTTCATCTGATAAAATTGTAAACCAAAAAAGCATTTGATTTTACCAAACATAGACATTTAAAATTTCTTACTCATAGCTTCAGAGATTGCTTTGCATAAGTCATCATATCCAGTAAATAGTATATCATCCAAAAATATTTCTGCTAATAGTATCTTGTTATGAGGTCCTTCTTTGAAATACAAGCTACTATTGTCATTGGTTCTCTGAAATCCAATACTTATCAAGTAACCATGCAATCTTTCATACCAGGCTCTAGGAGCTTGCTTAAGTCCATACAATGCTTTTTGTAATTTGCAATCATATTCCTTTTGTTAGGATCTACAAAACCTTCAAGTTGCTCAATATAGAATTCTTCTTCAAGAATTCCATTCAGGAATGCAGCTTTTACATCCATTTGATATACCTTGTATCCTTTGTGTGCAACTTATGCCAGAAGAGTTATGACTCCTTCAAGTCTTCCAATGGGAGAAAAAGTTTCTCCATAATCAATACCCTCTTCTTGAGCATATCCTTTACATACTAATCTTGCCTTGTTTCTTGAAACTTATCCTTTTTCATTCATCTTGTTTCTGAAAACCCACTTAGTAACAATGACATTCTTATCTTTTGGTCTAGGTACAAGAGTCTAGGTTTTGTTCTTTTCTATCTGCTCAATATCTTCATTCATTTCTTTGATCCAGCTTTCATCATTCAATGCAACTTTAATAGTTCTAGGTTCAATTTCACTAAGCAAACATGTACCTTTAATTTTGTTCCTTGTCATTACACCTTCTGTCTGATCTCCAATTATTTGTTCAGGTGCAGGATGCCTTCTGACATATTTTTCAAGTACAAGATCCTTCCTTCTTGATTTCGGGCTTGTTCCACTTGGTTCACAATGCTCAAAAGTTATGTTCTATTCTTTTGTCTAATACTCAGGTTCCACTGACTGAGACTTGGGTGCCTCAATCTGAGACTCGGGTGCCTCTGTCTATGACTCAATTCCCTCTATCTATGAATCAATTTCTTGAGTCTATGACTTGGTTTCCTCTACCATCAGCTTAGGTTGCATAGGCTACAACTCAGGTTGAAATTTTTGAGTTTGTGCAGATGAATTCAATGGTTGACAGGGATTTTCTCCAGTCACCATTGCTTGTGTCTTAGGTATAGTATCGGGTTCATAATACAAAAAATTTCTATAATCCTGAGGCTCTTTATTGCTTTGTTCTTCACCTCTTTTTGCAAACTCATCAATCCTTACATGCACACTTTCTATGACTTTATGAGTAGAAATATTCAAACATTTATATGCTTTGCTTTTACAAGAGTAGCCTAGGAATATACCTCCATCACCTTTTACATCAAATTTTCCATTTCTTGCTTCCTTCAAGATGTTAAATTTACTTCCAAACACTTTGAAATAATGAACATTAGGTTTATAGCCATACCATAATTCAAAGGTGTCTTCTCGGTACCTTTCTTTAGTTGAACTCGGTTCAAGGTGTGAATTGCAGTGTTGATGGCTTCCTTCCAGTATTTGGTAGTGTATAGTCAAAAAATGGAAGCACTTCCATTATATACTGGTTTAGCCTTCCAAGTAAGTGGTTTGGGGTCATGTCAAGTACCTTGAATGGGTCCCTGACTTGGATCTGGCTTTTTCCCCTTGTTCTGCCCCATTTCCACTTTTTCTGGCCTCTTTTTGACACTCCAGACTGAAAAATTGGGACTTTGACCTCAGGGTCAAGGTTGACCTTTTTGGGTCAAGGGTGACCTCAACCTAGGTCAATTTCAACCTTGACCTTGACATAAGTCACAATCAACCTTTTTTAGGCCCAGGGTTCAAATTCCAGAATTTCAAGGTTTCTAGATGTTGGGCTTTGGAAAAAGTTAATTCCCGCTTCTGGGTCAGTTGTTTTGGTCTTTGGAACAATAAATATTAAATTATATTTAATATAGTCCCTCTTCTAGGGGTATGGGTCTAATTGGAATTTAATTCTCCTATGTAGGCCTCTCTAGATTATTGTGCCCTAGTTTCATATAAAAGGAAGTTTTCTCCTCTCATTTTCTCTAACCATGATCATGAACTTTCAAAGACTCGAAGAGTGAAATTAAAAGGTGAAGAAGAAATATTTGAAGCAAGAAAAGTAGCCACTGAAGCATTCATCCATCCTCAAGCATTCAAGCACTTCTCAAGCACTCATTTCATTAAGAAGTTCCATTGGTGGCCATTGAAGGATTCAAGCTCCATGGAGCTCTCTTGTTGAAGATTTCTCCATCCACATTCCTCCAATCCTATTCCTATTCAAAGACCCATTCAAGATTGGTGTTGAAGATCTACAATTAATTGATTGGATATATCCTACATTCTACATTCTACATCCTTTTGGGTGCATGTATACTTGTATATTCACATATTCGAATCCGCCACAAGGGCTTCTACAAGCAAGGTGAATTTGTTCATTTACTTTGTTTTACTTATGCAATTTCAATTATACTTTGAGGTTAATTCCAAAACTAGGGTTTGACCAAGGCAAACCCCTCCCCCCCAACAAACAAATCCATTTTTCTTGCAGGTACAAGTTTGGAACAACAGATCAGAGTGCGGGTTAAGATACCCTATTCGAAAAAATTTCGGGATCCAAAAACAGATTTCTTGTCAGAGAATTTTTAGGTCGATTCTCCCCTAGGCCAGAATAGATAATTTTGGGTTAATGGTGAAGTTGACTTGAGGGTCAAAATTAGAACTGTGTCAGAATGGAAAAAGATTTTTGGGTTTTGTTCATCTCTGCGTTTTTGTTCCAAATCTGGTCTCACATTTTCCATAAACTGAGTGCAAACCCCCAAAAACAACATTCTTCGTATCTGCAACATTTCAAGGTTAGTACTTTTCTCCTATCCATAAAGTTATTAATCTTTCTAAATCCATCATCTAAATCAAATAAATAAATGGGTATTTAAGATCTTCCTCTTTGCTCTTATTGCCAAATGATTGATTCATTTATGCATTGATCCTTCCTTTTGGGTTAATGAATTTGGATCCTTCATTTGTGTATCTAAGGATAAAAAGAGAGCATCTTATTTACCCCCTACCTTTCAAATACATTATATTTCATATACAAACATTCTTTAAATGTAACATAACATAATATCATTTTTAAATATAATATTTTATATCTTACATTTTGGTGAACCCGTGATAGACAACTCTTTCTTTTTGGTGTTAGATTTACATCTTTTATGTTATATCTTGCATGCATATTAGATTAGATTTCTTTTATGTTCTTGGATTTACATTTCAAAAATTAAAAATCAAAATCTTGTATTTCCTAAATTAGTTCAATTGCATTGCATTAGTGTATGAGCTTTACCACTTCTAGTCCTACTTATAGTATCCCAGTTAGAAAAAGTCATAGACTTGTGGGTTCCTTTGATCCTGAGTCTTCCTCTCCTTTCCTTATAATCCTGAATGAAAATTTGATCACTCATGATTCCAATCCTTCTATTGAGCATAACTCTTCTCACTCATCTCATGATAAGGATGATGCTTTAAGAGTTCCTCCTGAACAAGTGCAAAAACTTTCAACCGAACTTGATAAAATGGGAAATTGGCTTATTAAATAAAATCATAATCAAGATTCCATCCAAGCTATAAAGTCTCTTAAGAAAGTCCTTCGTGATAGTGATAAAGGTATTAATCTCTTGTGTGGTATCACTCATATTGTGCATTTTAATGTTAAACCTTTAGCACAAGAGGCTCAAGATCTAGGATTCACTCCTCCTGTCACTAGTGAGGGACCTTCTTTTGTTCCTCTACCTAGAATTCCTACTTATACTCCTCCCTTTATGACTACATCTCTCTCAATTTCATCTATTCCTATGAGTGTTCCACCGGTATCTCTACCCACCTCATAACCTTCATATCATAGTGTGCTTTTTACTTATTCAAATCCCCTTCCAACTATGGTTCCAAGTGCTCCACTAGTTGTTTCTTCCATTCTTTCCTCTTCCTACACTTTTCCTAGCATTCCTAATATTTATATGCCACCTATGTCTTCTAATGATTCCATAATTATTATTTTGGCTCAAACCGTGTCATATTTACAACAACAACTTGCATCCTTAACTCAATCCAAGTTTAGAATTCCTACATGTGACATGGGTAGTCCTTTATCCTTAGACATTATTCATGCTACTGTCCCTCAGCAAGACGATATGCCTCATCTTGAGAATTACAATGGTAAAGGTGATCCTATTACTCATGTTAAAACATTTCAAATCCTTTGTAGTGATTATGCTGATGACCATAGGACTTTAGCTAATTTGTTTGCTAAAAAATTTTGTGATAAGGCTTTGCAATGGTATTGTTCTTTACCTCATTCTATTGATTATTTTCCCAAACTTTCTAATACCTTCATCCAACAATTTCAAAATAACATTGGTCTACAAGTCTCCTTAATTGATTTAATGCATTGTAAACAAAACATTAAGGAAAAATTGGCTGATTTTATTGGTAGATTTAAGAATTTGTATGCTCAGATTTCTTATCATGTTCTTGATATTGATATTCAGCATATTTTTATTTCAAATTTACAAAAGGATATTAGAGATAAGATTCTTCTTACTGAATTTACCTCTTTTCAACAACTTTGTGCAGCACTTCATCATTATCACTTACAAGTGAGTCAATTTGAGAGAAACACTCCAATGGCTCTTGTTCGAGTTGATAAGAGCACTAGTAGAATTTGGCAAATAAATGACTAAATGACTAAAACTTTTGGTCACGTGACTAAAAGTTTTAGTCACATGACCAAAACTGATCATATTTGGAAAATAGATAACTAAATAAATGACCAGTTTGGTCATCGGGTAAAATCACAACTAAAATGACTAAATAAATGACCAAAACTGATCATATTTGGAAAATAGATGACTAAATAGATGACCAGTTTGGTCATCGGGTAAAA